>CATIWQ010514501.1:0-17459 GCA_949673415.1 Euphorbia schlechtendalii
CTCAAGACAAATCCTTAATCGAAAGATGAACGAACTTAGCCACGCATAATTGAATTAAAAACTAAAATTGCCATTCAAAAGTAATTAAAAGTAAAATAATCAAAAGCCAAAAACACTACTGTTTTCAATTGTTAAAAAAAAAACGAGCTCCCTACCCTCTGCACTACTCTCTTTTTTATAGGATAATTATCAAATCTCCTAATTAAGCAAGGAGTTTTTTTTCCTAAACTAAATCATTAAAGTCCTTAAATCTAAATTCCTAACTTATCTAAAAAGAGAATAAAAATAACAAAATAGGAGATCTCTAATTAGGCAATATGTCTTCTCAGAATAGGACTCTACATGGCTGATCGAATTAATTCCCAATTGTGCTTCTGTCCGCAGCCTCTTGCCCTTGACTCCAGGTTTACTCCATTTTCATGACATTTCAAGTCAAAATTGCTCAACACCTGAAGATATAAAATTTAACCACAAATCAGCAGTAAACCATTCCAAAATACAGAAAAATGGACACTAAAACATGTTGGAATTGCAAGTCATCAATCCTCATCCGGGGCATTATTGTTTATGAAGTCGATCATCTTTTGGTCCGATGTTGTTTTAACCCCAGCATTATACATTTCTTTAGCTTATATCACCAACGGTATTTTTTGCAAAAATTTCAAAATGTTTTTGCTAGTTTTTGCATGAAGAATTTGAAAAGAAGTTAATCTCAATTTCTTACCATGTAACTACCACTTTCCTACCTGATTCTCATTAGTTTAACAAATCATTTTAATGTTGTTGCTTTTTCTACTAGAAAAATACAGTGATATTTCAAGATTTGTAATTTTTATCTTCCTACCCTGTTAAAACTAGATAAAAAATAGATTCTATTTTATTTTGATTTTTCAAGTTCCTACCATGTCCCTACCATGCTCCTACCAGATAGTGGTCATTTCATGTTTTTTAGCTACTAGATGGTGCTCCTTTTATCGATTTTCCATCAGGAAACTACATCAATATTTAACAGATTTGTCAATTTTCCTTCCTACCATGTTACTACTATATTCTTTTTTATTTGTTTTGTCATTGTACCTTCCTACCAGATAATTAGCAGATTTTGTTTTCTCTTATTTTAAGTTCATTTTCCTACCATGTCCCTACCTCCAACCAAATAGTGATCATGCCCTGTTTCATGAGTTATCTTTTAGGAAACTACAACAAAATTTCTATATTTACCCTTTTTACCTTCCTATCATGTTTCTACAAGATAATTAATATATTCTTTTTTCTTTTGATTTTTCAAGTTCATGTTACACCATGTTCCTTCCAGATAGTGGTCGTTTCATGTTTCCAGATATTAGATATTGCTTATTTCATTGGTTATTGTTCAGACCTATGGTAATATTTCCAGATTTATCAATTTTACAATTACTACCATGTTCCTACTACATAATTAACATGCAAAATGCTACTATTTGGTTAGCTGATGGAATAGTTCCTCCTATCATGCGAATACTTGTTTTATACCAGATTTCGTCTTTCTTTCATTCTATTTGAATTTAAAATGCATTTCAAGTTACCTGACTCTGTTTCGTCTGTAATTCTTCTTCGCTTTTAGATGCGGCTTCCTTTTGCTTGAGTTTTTGTTTTTTGGTTTGCTTCTCATTGCTCAACTTTTGTGATGCTCTTTTTGGTGCCATTTTTTATCTAATTTGCATGGAAATCAACATAAATAGAAGCACATTTGATATATTCAACTTCATTTAGGTATTCTGAAATCTTACCTGGATTCGGTTTTGCTGAATGTTTGATTTTTGCAAAAATCAATATCGTTAATCTTCATTTTGAGATTTGAACTCAAATAGGCGAACGAACTGCTATTTTTTGGAGGAGAACGTGGTTAAGAGATTGTGATTTTGAAGAATGATCGTGTTTGGCAGCGAGAGGCGGGGTGAGTTGAGTGATTTCGATAACCGTCAGAGAGAGAGTGAAGAAGAAGTTAGAACATGCAACGTATGTAAGGTGAAAGGTTTGTTTGAGGAACATATTTCAGGCCATAGTGAAACTTAATTGTACAAAAAGGTTAAGGCTCGAAACTTGGGATGATAGAAAATCTCAAAATCAGCTCATTTATAGAATTTCCCCTAAAGTAAAGTTAACTTAAAAATTTTATGCTATATAGGTTTTTATGATTATGAAACAAACTTAACTAATTACACATAAAATAATAAAAATTAAAATTAACAAAATTCAAGTAAATTGTGGATGAACTATAAGAAAATTATAGAAAAACTATAAAATATGGGTAACCATGATATTTATATATAATTTTAAGTCTGATATGATTTCGAAGGTAAAAATGAGACTAACAAAAACTGTAACACAACATCTCAAAATATTTAATAATTTGTGGGGTAAATGAAATTGAAATAAAAAATGCCAAAGAGGAGAGCATGTGAGAAAATGAATTCGAGCATGTGAAAGATAACCAAAGTTTTTAAAAAAACATTCACATCCACAGGATTCCCAACTTTTTATGCAATTGTAAATATTTAAAGCATTCAAAAAAAAAAAAAATTGTAATTGGGATCAAGTTTTTGAAGATCATTCTCTCCTAGCCTTGAATATTATATATTTTAAAAATAATTAAAATAATAAAAAATAATAGTGTTGTATATCATTAACATGGAAAAAGAATCTTTACAAACCCCATCTCTACTATAATTTCCCTCAATGAACGCACATTATAATATTCATTAAAAAATATATTATATTTTGGACTTTTTCGAACTATAGGCTCTAGAAGATTGCAACGGTCCCACTGATTTTGAGATCTGGGCATTTTGAATGGTTCTCAATTTTGGGAAATCCTAAAATGAAGAATGAATATGGGGAATGATTAAATTTAATCATTTCTCATATAGTATATCCTTAAAATAGGGTTCCTTATATATGGGGAACCCCATTTTGGGGAATGGTTATTATATTAATACTTTTTTTAGTTTTAATTTAATTTATTATGTTTAATATTTTTTTGGTTATTGGAAATAGATTTGATGTAAATAAATTAATATAATAATAATAAAATATTATTACTTTATTAGAATCTGAAATGGAGAATTAAAATTAAGGAAGATTATTGGAACAAAAACAATATAGATCCTGTAAAATGGAATTTGATAAATGAAAAATAGGGAAAATGTTTGGACATGCTCCTATTACCATATTTTATATCATTACAAAACAATACCAATTCCATATTTTATACCTTACCGCTCAACCACGTGATAATAGATTTAGTAATAAAATACTTCTTATAATAAGAAAATCAATTATTTATTACTCCACTAGATCACCACTTTCCATAGTTAAGAACTGGAATTAAAATAAAGTCTAAGATAAGATTGTCCTGTGCTGCAAATATAAAAAATTAATCAATCACTGTTACACTTGTGACGTTGTTAGCTGTATTTGTCTTCAATGAACATGTCAGTAAATTAAACTATATGCCTAAGTATGTACGTGATATGTATAAAATGTTGCTTAGGATATATATTATATTACATGATATAATATTTCACCAAAAAAATATAACATAATTTATTATAAAAGTAAATTCTACTGTAATTTTATTAAAAATAAAGTTTTCATTACTTTACACAATATCATTATTGAATTAATTATGTGATGATTGATCAAATGATAATAAAAGGTAAAGTAAGATTCAGTTTGTTAAAAACAAAGTCACCATAACTCACACCTTCCGATTCTACTTGCCCCTGTTGTTCAGCATCTGAGTCAATTGAGCACCTATTTTTATTTTGTAAAGTAAGCTAGTCCATCTGGTGTAAAGCTTTCAATTGGCTCGGAATCTCGACTCCTATCCCCGGCCGAATATATGATTTTCTCTTGCTTTGAAGGTCCCTCTTCAAACATGGCCCTAAGAGAGAGTTTGTAACGGCTTTTTGGTTCTCTATCACATGGAGCATTTGGAAAAGGAGAAACAACTTTGTCTTTGAAGGAGTTCAAGATCAAGAAGACTTGTTCGTTGCAAATATATATCGTTGCTGGTTTTTCTTAAAAATTAGGAACAAGTCGTTTTCATTTTCTGCTTCGGATATATTTGTATATGAATTTTGTATTTATTTAGGCGATTCATAATTTGTGACGCTTTTTTTAATAAAAAGAAGTTTGAGCGTTTTATAGGCAAACGAACGCATTAATCTATTTGGGATGTTCGTTTCAAAATTTTCACCCATTCCAAATTTTTTCCGATGAAGGGACATTGTACCTTCGGAGGTTTTTAAAAAAATATATATTGAGTACGTAGTTGTGCATATAGTTTAATTAACTGACATGTTCATTAAAGATAAATACAGCAAACAACGTCACAAGTGTAACAAAGTAACAGCGATTGATTAATTATTGGATTCAAATTTCCTGATTTTAACATCCATAATCAGGGTGCATTTAAAATTTGAACCGTCCATTTCAAAATGAATGGCCCAGATTTTTTCACAATGCACCGTGACTTTAAATTTTCGAAAGTCAGGGAATTCAAATCCATTTTTTATATTTGCAGCACATGACAATCTTATCTTAGACTTTATTCTAATTCCAGTTTTTAAATAAGACTTTTAGTTCTTAACTATGGAAAGTGGTGATTTAGTGGAGTAATAAATAATTAATTAACTTATTATAAAGAAGTATTTAATTACTATATCTATTATTTAATGTAATCTCCAAAGATATGCTAATTATTACTTTATATTATGTAGTAAACTAATCATAAAATTTAGCTCCAAAGATATGCTAATTATTACTTTATATTATGTAGTAAACTAATCATAAAATTTAGCTTGTTTAATATAAGAATTCAGAAGCATCAATTGTCCTCCGAGTAAACCAGAAAAAAAAGTATGGAACTGAGCTCCTTCTTCTATCTTTTATGTCTCTTGGCTTTTGTTCCGGCGCTCCGTTTCTTTTCAAGATCCAAAAGCAAGAATTCTGGCAGGCTTCCACCCGGTCCAACTCCACTTCCGATCATCGGAAACCTGCTTCAACTTGGCGACAAACCTCACAAATCACTAACCAAACTCGCCGGTGTTCATGGCCCAATAATGAGTCTAAAGCTTGGTCAGATTACAACAATTGTTATATCTTCGGCAAATTTGGCGAAAGAGACACTTCAAACGCACGATCATAATTTGTCGGATCGAACGGTCCCTGATGCTATTCATGCACAAGATCATCATCTATCGATGGAATGGTTGCCTGTAGGTTCGGAGTGGAGAAAGCTAAGAAAGATTTGCAATTCTTACATCTTTTCGAATCAGAAACTCGATCTCAGCAGGGACATCCGTCGCAAAAATGTACAACAACTCGTCGCGGATGTTCGAGAAAGTTGTTGTGAAGGTAAGGCTGTAAATATTGGCCGAGCTGCTTTTAGTACTATGCTTAATACCTTGTCAAGTTGTATATTTTCTATGGAGTTTACCGATTCAAGTTCCGAGAGGGCAAGGGAGTTTAAGGACGTTTTTAGGTTGATTATGCATGAAGCAGGAAAACCGAATTTATCGGATTATTTTCCCTTGTTGAGAAAGATTGACCCGCAAGGCAATCGGCGACGTTTGAATGTTTACTTTAAAAAATTACTTGGAATTTTCGAGAGTATAATTGATGAACGATTAGAGTTGAGAAAACAAGAGGGTTACATCCCCGTCAATGACGTACTAGACATTATTCTCACTCTCAATGACGAAGGGGAAAGCTCCGAGAAATTGGATAGAGAATGCATCAAACATATGTTCATGGTTGGTTTTGTTTTTCTTTAGTGTTTTTTCACCTTTTTAAAATACAAATTATATGGAATGACGATCTTTTGGTATGTAACAGCTTTTATTTGTTGCGGGATCCGATACAACTTCGACTACATTAGAATGGGCAATGACAGAACTGCTTCGAGATCCTAAAACTCTATCAAAGGCGCAAGTTGAGCTTAATCAAACAATTGGAAAAGGGAGAGTGGTAGAGGAAGTTGATATAGCTAGATTACCATACTTACAAGCCGTTATCAAAGAAACGTTTAGGTTACATCCCGCGGTTCCGCTTTTGCTTCCTCGAAAAGCAAGAGAAGACGTGGAAATTTGCGGGTATGTAATACCGAAGGGTGCTCAAGTTCTGGTCAATGCGTGGGCGGTTGGTCGAGATGATAGCACTTGGAAAGAACCAAATGCCTTTAAGCCAGAGAGATTTTTAGGGTTGGATGATATTGATGTTCGAGGTAGGAATTTCGAGCTTATCCCATTTGGAGGGGGACGGAGAATTTGCCCCGGATTGCCATTGGCCACAAGGATGCTGCACCTTATGTTGGCATCTCTAATAAACACTTTCGATTGGAAAATCAAAGATGCAGTTGCATCGGAAATACTAGACATGGATGATAAATTCGGGCTTACTTTAGAGAAGGCGAATCCCCTACTTGCGACTCCTACCCCTATAATTTAGAAACTTTTTTTGGAAATGTGTATTGTATTGTATTTAAACAATTTTCAACTAATTAAAATATAGCTTAATTGGTGGAAAGATCGTCATGGTAAAACATTGTGCAACTTTAGCTAAAGAAACGACATGACTTAGAATCGAAATGTGACAAACATAAAAAAAGTTCTTGATGTTCTTCTTTTTGCATAATATTTAGATCCGCTTAGAAGCTTGCAATTTAGACACACAAGTATAATTCTTTCTTATTTGAATGTAATTTATGTATATTAGTAAAGTAGAACACGAATTGATTGGAATGTAACAAGTCGGGGGTTCAAAAGGCCAAATCAAAAATCAAAAGATGAAAAATATAATCAATAAATATATCAGATATATATGCTTATATATCTGCATTAGCTTTACTTGCTATAGCTCTTTTACTTTGTTCTTGAGTAGGTTGAATAAATGTTCTTTGACTTTTCCTTTCTTGAATTGCAGCAGTTCTTGTATTTAACATTTGTTGTGATTTTAAATTCACCATGTCAGAGTGTAGCAAAATCTTTATCTTTCCATTTGTGTGTGTCTTGGGAGTGAATACCTGATCTCCAGTAATTTCTGGAGCATTAATCAATTTAGAAGGGCCTGTTCATATTACTCTTCTGCTCAGGTCTGACAATCAATTTCACCACTGCAACTTAACTGACAATCAATTTCGTACACTTTAGATTCATTTTAACCAGAAATTATGGGTTACATAGTATTCCAATGCATCTTTAGAATTCTAGTATCAAGAGGAAAGGCATAAGCACTTGCACTTCAAATATAAAGACAAGGTAATAATAAAACATAACTCACAGTAATCATAGAAATGCAAGAAGTAAGAGCCATACCTTTAAGAAATGGTTGACAACATTTTTTGTATAGAATACCACGCAATTTTTCACCGCTCGATGATAGTTACTCTCATTGAATAATTTAACTGGCAAGTGGTAGACAAAAATAAGCAAGAAAATAATAAATGGACACAAGAATTTAACGTGGTTTGACCCGATTGCCTACATCCTCAATTGACAATCAAAGAAATTTCACTAAGAATAACTGAAGATTTATAAGTCTCTCAAGTGTTTACACTCCCTGATGATCCCAATACACCTAGAGAAAATTACTGATCTCAATTTTCTCTAACTCTCTCACACAAAGCTCTCTATTAACAAACTCCCTTTTGTTAATTACTCTTAATTCTCTATTCAATTTCAGAATACCCATGTAATAACACATCATGGCCTATTTACATATGTAATATGAACTTTGAAATCAAGGCGTTACACATGTGTAAACTAATTGATTGACTTTGTCAAATATAGACAACAAATTAAAGCTCATAAATTTTATGTCTATTGGGTGGCACCTACAATTTCATCTAGTTCACATTTTGTAAACCCAAATAATTTCAACTTACCTTCACAAATCTCCACCTTAATTTAAAATTTTTCTGATAGTGTTTTTCAGTATTTTAAACACTGCAAATATCCATCAAGTTCCCATAGCTGAACTTGACCGTAGAAAGATCCCGAAACTTCTCCACCAGCACTTTCCATCACCGTGCTTTTGGTCAAATAATAGAGGCCTAGAATGTTTCTTCCTTTCATGACAACCGTGACACCTTTATGGGCTTTGAAGAATCTACCTTGAGCAGAAAATAGGTTACCTCGGAAAACAAGTCGACTCAACGAAATTAGATTTTTTTTCAATTCCGGAACATGTCGAACCTCCAGTGTTCTAGTCATGCCATCATACATCTTGATTTTGATTGTACCGACACCAACCACTGATAGTTGTTTGTCGTTTCCAAGTAACACTTTTCCACCATCAACTATATGATAAGTAGAAAACCAATGTTTTTTAGGATACATATGAAAGGTACAAGTAAAATCAAGAATTCACGCATTTTCAGTACTTTCTTTTGACATTGCTAACACATCAATGACATATGTGGAATTTATTCTTTAAGTTACAACATTTTACTCGTCACAAAAATTATCAGAGTCGTTATCCCTCTTATCTTTCCTCTTTGAACAATCTTTTCTCTTATGCCCAGTTTCATTACATTCATAACCTTTGACCTTGTTGGATTTGGATTTCAATTTGCTTCCAGATCCTTTTCACCAAATCTACCTCTCGTGACCAACGTCCCTTGCCGAATTTTGATATCCATCACCACCATTTTTCTTCTTCTTCAACTCTTTCGAGTTCAAAACTGATTTGACACCTTCCACCGTGATAGCGTCCTAACTAATAATTATGATGTCGATGAAATTATCATATGAGAATGGCAAATTGCACAACAACATCATTGCTTGGTCTTCTTTGTCCATTTTGACATCAATATTTTTCAAATCCAATATTATCTTATTAAATTCGTCAAGAAAATTATTCATCAACTATCCTTCTTGCATCCGGAGAGAATATAACTGTTGTTTCAAATACAAACGGTTGATGAATGATTTGGTCATACAGAGCGACTCTAACTTCTTCCATAAGTCAGCAAGAGTATTTCTCCAGCAACCTCTCTTAGAAAATTATCCGAAAGATAACAAAATCAAACTTCGTGCTTTCTCGACAATCTCTTCAATTTCATCATCATCATAGATTTCTTGCAAAGCTTCTTCTTCTTCAAGATTTCTTGCCCCTGATTGCCATTGGCCACAAGGGTGCTGCACCTTATGTTGGGATCTCTAATAAACACTTTCGATTGGAAAGTCAAAGATTGGATTGCATTGGAAATACTAGACATGGATGATAAATCCGGCCTTACTTTAGAGAAGGCGAATCTCCTACTTACGACTCCTACCCCTATAATTTATAAAATTTTTTTGAAATACGCATTGTATTGTGTTCAAACAATTTCCAACTAATTAAAATATAGCTTAATTGGTGGAATGATCGTCATGGTAAAACATTATGCCACTTTAGCTAAAGAAATGATATGACGTAGAATCAAAATGTGACAAACATAAAAAAGCTCCTGATGTTCGTCTCTTTGCATAATATTTAGATCCGCTTAGAAGCTTGCAATTTAGACACACAAGTATAATTCTTTCTTATTTGAATGTAATTTATGCATATTAGTAAAGTAAAATAAGAATTGATTGGAATGTAACAAGTCGGGGGTTGAAAAGGCCAAATTCAAAAATCAAAAGATGAAAAATATAATCAATAAATATATCAGATATTTATGCTTATTTATCTGCAGCAGCTTTACTTGCTATAGCTCTTTTCCTTTGTTCTTGAGTAGGTTGAATAAATGTTCTTTGACTTTTCCTTTGTTGAATTGCAGCAGTTCTTGTATTGAACATTTGTTGTGATTTTAAATTCACCATGTCAGAGTGTGTAGCAAAATCTTTATCTTTCCATTTGTGTGTCTTGGGAGTGAATAACTGATCTCCAGTAATTTCTGGAGCATTAATCAATTTAGAAGGGCCTGTTCATATTACTCTGTTCTGCTCAAGTCTGACAATCAATTTCACCACTGCAACTTAACCGACAATCAATTTCGCACACTTCAGATTCATTTTAACCAGAAATTAGGGGTTGCATAGTATTCCAATGCATCTTTAGAATTCTAGTATCAAGAGGAAAGACATAAGCACTTGCACTTCAAATATTAAGACAAGGTAATGATAAAAACATAACTCACAGTAACAAAAGAAATGCAAGAAGTAAGAGCCATAACTTTAAGAAATGGTTGACAACATTTCTGTTAGGAATGCTGTGCAATTATTCACTGCTCGATGACAGTCACTCTCACGGAATTATTTAACTGGTAAGTGGAAGACAAAATTAAGCAAGAAAATAATAAATGGACACTAGAATTTAACGTGGTTTGACCTGATTACCTACATTCATAATTGACGATAAAAAAAACTTCACTAATAATAATTGAAGATTTACAAGACCACTCAAGTGTTTACACTCCCTGATGATCCCAATACAGCTAGAGAAAATTACCGATCTCAATTTTCTTTAACTCTCTCACACAAAGCTCTCGATTAACAAACTCCCTTTTGTTAATTGCTCTTACTTCTCTATTCAATTTTAGAATACCTATGTTATAACACATCATGGCCTTTTTACATATGTAATATGAACTGTGAAATCAAGGCCTTACAGATGTGTAAACTAATTGATTGACTTTGTCAAATATAGGCAACAAACTGAAGCTCATTAATTTTATGTCTATTGGGTGACACCTACAATCTCATATAGTTCACATTTTGTAAACCCAAATAATTTCAAATTACCTTTACAAATCTCCACCTTAATTTGAAGTTTTCTGATCGTGTTTTCCGGTATTTTAAATACTGCAAATATTCGTCAAGTTCCCATACCCGAACTTGACCATAGAAAGATCCCGAAACTTCTCCACAAGCACGTTCCATCACCGTGCTTTTGGTCAAATAATAGATGCCTCGAATGTTTCTTCCTTTCATCACAACTGTGGCCCCTTTATGGACTTTCAAGAATCCACCTCGAGTAGAAAACCGATAATCTTGGGAATAAGGACGACTCAATGAAATTAGATTTTTCTTCAATTTTGGAACATGTCGAACCTCCGGTGTTCTAGTCATGCCATCGACATCTTGATTTTGATTGTATCGACACCAACCACTGATATTTGTTTGTCGTTCCCACTTAACACTTTTCCACTATCTATTATATGATAAGCAGAAAACCAATGTTTTTTAGGAGACATATGAAAGGTACAAGTAAAATCAAGAATCCACGCATCTTCGGCACTTTCTTCCGACACTGCTAACACATCAACAACATCTGTGAAATTTATTATTTTAATTACAACATTTAACTCGTCACAAGAATCATCCGAGTTCCTATCCCTCTTATCTTTCTACTTTGGACGATATTTTCTTATATGCCCAGTTTCATTACATTCATTGCTGGTTAATCAAGAGAGTAATTGAACATGCAAACGTAGCAAGGAGGAATTTCAAAACTTAAAATTAACCTAAAGATCTCCTAAGCATGCCATGATTGATATAATCAAGGTTAAAATGTTCCATAGATGCTTTTAGATTTATAAAGCTTATGAAAGAAACCTAGCATCTAAGTTTAGAGCATTACTAGTTGAGGCGTGCTTTCTCTCTTTTGGTGATTGTGTTCCCTTAGAACAATTAGACAGAACTTCGTTAGCACGAACTTCCAAACTAGGAGAGCCTCTACGATTGATCCACACGAATCTTCAACGACCAAAACCTCATTAAAGAAGAACCCATTAGTAAACAGCAACTGCTAGACCTCTCGAAGACCAACCCAAAAATAAACCAAGAAGGCTCACTATAGAAAGAGCCTTCAAAAGAATTCTTCATTTGTTTGGAGAAACTCGTGGAGGATCTTGCACAACGAACGAAGAGAGAACTTAGAGAGAAAAGCTGAGTAGAATTGTAGAATAATGAGGAGCTTGAAGGCTATATATAGGGAAAAATGGAGAGTGTTAGACTCCTCCTCAAACACTATAATGATCTGTAGGCTAACCTGCACGCCTCTTGCAAGCCAAGCCCCTGTGGGCTTGCCTTGCTACCATAAGCCCGCGTAAGCGCTGCCATGGGCAGCGTTTACGGGCTTGCAGTCCGCTAGCGTGCAATTCAGTTAGCGACGCAATCGAGTAAGCCGGACTTTGAACAACCCATGTTTGTTTGGGTCCCACTTACAACAGGAAAAATTCCCTTGCTCCGCTTGTGTAATTTTTCCCTATTTTCTCTTTATTCTCTTTAATTATTAATTTGGTCCAACTAATTAATAATTCTTCTAATGAATTCGACAACTGGTATTTTCAGCATAGACCCAATCTATAGGTTCTTTACTTAGTCTGATAAAGAACCAAAGTGTGTGACCTCATAGAATCCCAAAGTATGGAGCCGCTAGAGGTTAAGCTAAACTTGGCTTCTCATTCGGGAACCTTTAGGCTTAGTGTTCTAGACCGATATGGAACCTGATAGCTCTAGAAGATCAAATGAGCTTTCTAGCAAAGGCGTATGATCCCCCGGTACTTGGAATTTTACGTGCTTGTGACTTGATCCGAATCTTCAATGGTAATTAGGTTAAGTACCATCCAGTTTATTGAGCTCGGATTAAGTTTCAACTCATGTAATAGCCGTAGCTATCATGGAATTAGACTTGTTCATGAATAACACCACTCGACCATTATGTATCAAGATATACAAGAAACTCGTTCTATCAATCTTATACTCTGATAAGAGGTTTATGAGTGTGTCACTTCAACAAGGGGCCCTAAGGTACACCTCCCATTATATCACTATATTAGGAGCAATGGATCCTATCTTGACTAATCGGCTTACCAACATGTGATCATCACTATTCTAGTAATCACTCACATCATCCTGATCGCTAGGGTATGAATAAGTATGACACAAAGTATAGCAACTCCTACACAAGGTAACCAGTATCTCAGGTTTGAATATTCTTGTGCTGTTACTGTAATAAGATATGACACCAACATATGGATATAGTTATTTATGAGTGTTTATCTTATAGCGGTCTCCAATGTATTACCTTAATACATTCATTTGTTTACTCAAGGTACCACCTTCAGCTTGTGAGATCGGCTGCTTGGATCTAATCTAAGGAATAAGCCTACACATGCAAGTTTGTCTGTTCCATTGATGTCCAGTCTCAATGAAACTATGACTAGGGATTTTGACTATTCATAGTAACACGTATGTGCCGTTCTCATACCACATAGCTCCCACTATGTCGTCACACTTTTACTCTATAAAGTAGTCATGGACTTTGTTTCATCAATGTGCATATGCATTATTAATACTATACATCTATGATAGCAGTGAGATACATAAATAAATTAAAAGCACTAATAAGTAACAAAGATGCCTTAATTATTAATAATAATAATTCGAAACTGTTTGTACATTATAGCTAATAAAGATATATCACTCTAATTACCTCCAGGGCATACCCCATGTCTAATAATCTCCCACTTGCATTAGAGTCAATTGCCCACGTGCCTGATGCTATACTCGTTAACATGCTAGTCATGTTTAACTTGGGATACTTTGGTAGTGTCTGTGACCAATTCTGCTCTAGATAGAATACTGTCCTTAAACCACATTATGAGCACTCTGCTCAATGAAGAGACTAGGAGGAAAGTCATGGTTAACAAAGGCAGTCAAGCTCTTATCATCGAATATAGAGGTCGGAGCAGAACTAAAGGTTCCAACCATTCAGACAAATCCAAAGGCGGAGAGAAGTCTAGAGGCAGATCCAAGTCCAGGGGTAGATTTAAATGCTACCACTGTAGATTAGAAGGCCATTTGAAGAGGAACTATCGAAAGCTGAAGAGGGAACAGAAGGATGGTAACAACCAAGAAGAATACAAGAACACCACTGCAATAACTAAGGAGATTGTTGTTTTATCTTTCAATCATGAAGAATAATGTCTCTAAGTCTCAAGTCAAGATAAGAAGGAATGGCTGATCGACACTGCAGCATCTTATCACGCCACTCCCAACAAGGAGTTCTTCACCACCTATAAAGCATGAGATTTTGGGATGGTGAAGATGGGAAATAGTAGCCATTCCAAAATTGTCAGAATTGGTGACATCCGTGTCAAGACGAACACTGGTTGCAAACTCATCCTCAAAGAAGTTAGACATGTTCTTGATTTAAGGCTTAGCTTGATATCTTGTGGTGTCTTGGATCGTGAAGGTTTCGAGAATTTCATCGGGAGGAGGAAATGGAAGCTTACAAGGAATTCCTTGGTGAATGCAAAAGGAACCATGTGTTGTACACTGTACAAAACAAACATAATCATTTGTAAAGATGGGTTGCATGCTGCTGAAGAAGAGTCTTCACTAGACTTGTGGCATAGAAGATTGGCCCACATTAGTGAGAAAGGGTTGCAGATTCTAGCAAAGAAGGTGCTTGTACCTTCTACTAATGGCATGCCACTATCCCCATGTGATTACTACCTGTTCGGCAAGCAACATAGAGTGTCATTCAACAAGTCATCAAGCAGAAAGTCAAGTGTTCTTGACTTAGTACACTCAGATGTTTGTGGCCCCTTTGAAATAAAGACCTTAGGAGGTAGCAAGTATTTTGTTACTTTCATTGACAATGCATCTTGGAAGCTGTGGACGTATTTTCTAAGAACAAAGGATCAGGTATTCAGTCATTCCAAAAGTTTCATGTCATGGTGGAAAGAGATAATAACAAGAAGTTGAAATGTCTCTGAACTAACAATGGTGGTGAATACACATCTCATGAGTTTGAGAATTATTATTCCAAACACGGAATTAGACACGAGAAGTCTGTACTTGGTACACCACAACACAATGGTGTAGCAAAGAGGATGAATCGCACCATTGTGGAGAAGGTTAGATGCATGCTCAAAATGGATAACTTATCTAAGTCATTTTAGGGAGAAGAAGCATGCATAGCCTGCTATGTCATCAATAGGTCACCATCTTCCGCTCTAGACTTTGATATTTCAGAAAGAGTATGGAATGGAAAGGATGTTCAATACTCTCATCTGAAGGTGTTTGATTGCAAGGAAATTGCTCATGTGCCTAAGGAGCAATGGTCAAAGCTTGATGATAAAGCAAGTCCATATATCTTCATAGGATATGGAGATGAAGAGTTCGGGTACAGACTATGGGACCTAGAGAAGAAGAAGGTCATTAGAAGCAGAGATGTGTTTTTCGAGAGAATGAGACTATCGAAAGATTCAAGAAAAATGACAAGTCAAAGTTTGTGAATGGCGTCACTCCTAGCACTATTCCTTCACAATCAAACAATGCAATTGGTGGAGATGTTGAGATGCCGGAACTAATGGAGGGTCATGAAGAAGAAGATGTTGATGAGCAGGGGGAGTAACCTACCTAGCAAGTAGAAGCTTACCAGCATCTTAGAAGATCTACCAAGGATCGTCAACAAACATCAAAGTATCCTAGTTCTGAGTACATTCTCCTTACCGATGAGGGGGAGCCGAAGAATTTCCAGGAAGTTCTAACTCATGCAGATAAAGAATCATGGCTGGAGGTGATGCAAGACGAGATGAATCCCTTGCAGAAGAACAATACTTATGAGTTAGTCAAACTTCCAAAAGGCAGAAAAGCATTGAAGAACAAATGGGTTTTCAAGCTCAAAAGAGATGGCAATGGAAATTTGGTGAAGTATAAAGCTCATCTAGTAATAAAAGGATTTCAACAACAAAAGGGAATTAATTTCGATGAAATCTTTTCTCCGATGATTAAGATGACTTCTATTCGAGCGGTCTTAAGCTTGGTAGCAAGGTTGAATCTTGAGCTTGAAAAATTAGATGTGAAAATAGCATTCCTTCACAGTGACTTGGAAGAAGAGATCTACATGTAGAAACCAGAAAGTTTTGAAGTAAAAGGGAAAGAAAACCTGGTTTGCAAGTTGCAAAAGAGTCTGTACGGGTTGAAACAAGCACCCAGACAATAGTATAAGAAGTTCGACTCTTTCATAAGTAATCACGGTTACAAGAAGACTCAGGTGGATCCATGTGTCTACTTCAAACGCTTCTCTAATAACAACTTTATCATATTGTTATTATATGTCGATGACATGTTGATTGTGGGATAAGATGTTTCTTCAATTCATCAATTGAAAGATCAGTTAGTGAAGTCCTTTGACATGAAGGATTCAGGACCGGCATAACAAATTTTGGGCATGAAGATTGTTCGTGATAGAAGAAACAAAAAGTTATGGATATCACAAGAAAAATATGTTGACCCTGTGCTACAATGTTTCAACATGTTGAATGCTAAACAAGTTAGTGTTCCTCTTGCCGGTCATCTGAAGCTAAGAAAAGAATCTTCTCCATCAACTAAAGAAGAGAAGGAAGACATGAGAAAGATTCCATATTCCTCTACTGTGGGGAGTCTGATGTATGCAATGGTTTGCACAAGGTTAGACATTGCACATGCTGTTGGAATTGTAAGCAGATTCCTAGATAATCCAGGAAGACAACACTGGGAAGCAGTGAAGTGGATTCTGAGATATTTGAAGGGAAGCACGAAGAAGTGCTTGTGTTATGGAGGATCTAAACCAATCTTGGAAGGCTATGTTGATACTGACATGGCGGGAGATCTCGTTCATAGAAAGTCAACTTCGGGATACGTGTTTACATATGTCAGGGGAGCAATTTCTTGGCAATCTAAATTATAGAAATGTGTTGCACTTTCTATGACCGAAGTAGAGTACATCTCAGCTACTGAAGAAGGAAAGGAGATGATTTGGTTGAAGAGATTCTATGAAGAGTTGAGTCAAAAGCAAGCTGATTGCATAGTATATTACGATAGTCAAAGTGCAATAGACTTCAGCAAGAATACTATGTATCACTCTCGAACAAAGCACATTGATATCCGATATCACTGGATACGAGAGCAACTGGAAAATGTAGTTTTTCATCTAGAGAAAATTTCAACCGAAGAGAACCCTTCAGATATGCTGACTAAAGTGATTCCTCGAGAGAAGTTTGAGATGTCCAATGAGCTGATCGGCATGAGCTCCAACTAAGAGCTGACTTGATAACCCCATGGTTTGGAGGGGGAGAATTGATGGGTCCAGACAATGAATGAATGGGCAACACTTGTAAATGTGAAGAGCCGCATTTTGTGATTTCCCAATTTTTGTTTTTCTTTTGTTCATACATGTAGTTGGCAGACAACCAATTGACATTTAATATGTTCATTATCAAATGTCAAATTGGTAGTTGTAGGAATTGGCTATAAAAGGCCTTCTCCCGGTAATCCAAAATCATCCAAAAATTAAGAAAGAAGTATTAATTCCTTTGTAGAGTGTTATTCCTACAAAAGAGTATTTTTTAGAGTTTCCTCTTATAGAGTAATTTATTACCACAAGAGAGTAATTAGAGAGGGGGAGTTAAGTGATTTTACCTTGTGAGTAAAATTGGA
>CATIWQ010514523.1:0-11037 GCA_949673415.1 Euphorbia schlechtendalii
TGGTTCAAAC
The DNA here is from genome assembly GCA_949673415.1 of Euphorbia schlechtendalii. Lineage (NCBI taxonomy): Eukaryota > Viridiplantae > Streptophyta > Magnoliopsida > Malpighiales > Euphorbiaceae > Euphorbia > Euphorbia schlechtendalii. The sequence goes on from CATIWQ010514523.1 coordinate 11, forward strand.
CATTAATATAGAAACTTTTTTAAAACCAAATCAGTTAAACCGAGATTTTCAAGAAAACATTTTAAAAAAAAAGAGGTGAGCCCCGATTTAAAAGTTAAAAACTATGGATACATGGTACGAGTAATGTTCTAATATATTATTTTTTCAAAGTCATTTAGATATAATTAACTACTTATGATATGGTATAAAATTGTGCTTATGACATTTTATATCGATACAACTCTGCCATCTAAAGTATATCAAGATAAGGTTAATATTGTTATTTAATTGTAGATACAAAGGTAACGGTAAAATTTTGAATTGGCCATATCCAGTTTTTTTCCGAGCTTATATTATTTATCAACTGGACAAATTTAATGATTTTTCGTGGTTATACTAATCAAAGCGATTGGTACAATACAGTTTATTAGTAATGCAAATATCACGACAAAATTCAATCACTTCTATTATATAAATAATGCAATGAAGACAAAATTTAGAGGAAAATCTACAAACTAACCATAGTCTTCAATATCTAATCCCATCAAAATTAGGCCTATTTACATAATTAGATTACTTTACAAAAAAAATGATATTAACAAGTTAGTTAAAATTGACTGTTTTCCCGCTCTTTTTGCTACCTTTAGATATTAATTACCATCAATTTATCACACAACTAACTAAAAACTGTCTGTTTAGCAATTTTTTCAATTATTATTTTAATTTTTTTAATATTCAACAACCGATTAAAAAAACTATTTAATCAATCAAACATGCAACCCACCTTCTTTTGATAGAAATATTGCATTTTGTTTTTTCTTTGAGTAAAAGAAAAAACACTTTGCAATTCAAAAAAGTTTTTTTCTCAATTTTTTTTTGGAGAAAGGGTGTAGAATTTTTCCTTGCTCTTTCTCCATTTTTTTTATCAAAGATCAAGAACAAATTTAGAATCAGATTTTTATAAATTGTAGAAGCAGTTTTTTTTATTAATGAATTCTGAATATAAGAGGAAAGAAATAAGAAATATAGATTAGATTGTAAATTTTTTAATACATGGTTAGAGCTTTTAATCATCAAAGAAGCATGCAAACCACAAAAGCATTCAGTATGAGAAAAATAAGCTCTCATAGATATTCTGTCGATTCTGCAAACGAAGTCGTTCCGTTGCCCCGAGGTGGAGGAGACCGCGTTCCCGATATTCCCCGTTCCGATGCAAGTGGCGGCGCTTCAACGAAAAGTCTATGTGAAAAATACGTTTCAGGTACGTCATGGTGCAATTTTACAGTTTTTAAGCAAATTTCCTATTCTTTTTTCGACCGTGTTTTTTTTCCAGACATGGAGATGATGAAGGAGAGATTTGCGAAGTTGCTTTTGGGCGAAGATATGTCGGGTGGAGGCAAAGGTGTTTCTTCGGCCTTGGCTTTGTCTAACGCAATCACAAATCTCGCTGGTAAAATTTCGTGTTTTCGGAAAATAAGGATAAGAATAAAAAAACCCGAAAATCGGATTTTTGATTTTTTTTAAAAAAAATTTTATGTAATGCAGCATCTGTTTTTGGAGAGCAGAAGAGATTGGAGCCTATGGCTCCAGAGACTAAAGTGAGATGGAGGAAAGAAATTGATTGGCTTTTATCCGTAACAGATCACATTGTGGAGCTTGTTCCTTCACAGCAATCCTCTAATGGAATCAGCATGGAGGTAATTAAGAAAAATAAATAATTTCTTTATTCCAATACAATCGGTTTATGTTTTATCTAAATATTTTTATGCTTTGATTGAAAGATCATGACAACGAAGCAAAGAAGTGATCTTTTGATGAACATTCCCGCGTTGCGCAAGCTTGATGCTCTTCTCATTGTAAATGCTTGTCTCTATCTTTTTTTTTTTGGTCAATTGCATGCTTAGGTTTCATAATCTGGTGAAACTGCATCAGTTTTTTCTCTTATGTATCATGTGTCAACTTCGAGAAACACCATAATAATATTTGTTGAAAAGTCAAACCAACTAGAATTTGACACTTGATTTTAATGGAGGCAACTTGATGAAATTTTTGTCAAGTTAATGAGATAATTTTATAGGGAGCCTGGTATTTTGCACCAGTCTACCCATCCAACGGAAAAAATTTAAAGTTGGATAATTAATTAAATTTAAAAGTTGAGATTAATTATCCAACTTTAAATCTTATCCGTGAAATGGGTAGCCCGTTGCAAAATACAAGGTTCACCTTATAAATTTGCCAAGGTGACGTTTGACAAAGTCACCCTGAACTTATCAAGTTTTGTCGTATGTCACCCCGAACTTAGTAAGTTTTGGTGTATGCCACTCTGAAATGCACTAGTATGCCCACTTGTCAATTTCTGAGAGTGAAAAATGACATATTTGAAAAGTCAAATCAATTTTGATGCATGAAGTTAAGGGGCAAACTGGTACATCATTATCAAGTTCATGGATACTTAAAATTTTTGAAAGTTCATAAAAAAAAGTTACCAAGTTCAAGGGCTCTCGATTCATTTAACCATCCCTTTTCTTGTTATTTAATAGAACGAATGCATAGCTAAACTCGTTTTTCCCTATTTGTGTGGTGATGAGCAGGAGCAACTAGATCAATTCGGACGTCAGAGCGAGTTCTGGTATACATCATCTTCGGAGCAAGGGACAGCCGTTAGAAACGGTGACAAATGGTGGATTCCAACAGTTAAAGTCCCTCCTCAAGGCCTATCAGAAGCAACGAGGAGATGGCTTCAATTCCAGAAGGATTCCGTAAATCAAGTGCTCAAAGCCGCAATGGCGATAAACGCTCAAGTTCTTTCAGAGATGGAGGTTCCAGACAACTACATTGAGTCCCTTCCAAAGGTAAATGACCGTTTTTTAACGGTTTGATGCCTTTGAAATAATGTGCTAACCTTTTTGTTGTTTTTGTGTATAGAATGGGAGAGAAAGCCTTGGAGATTCGGTGTATAAGAGCATAACCGTGGAATATTTCGATCCCGGGCAATTCCTGTCGTACATAGATTTGTCAACCGAGCATAAAGTGCTCGATCTCAAAGACAGGATCGAGGCGTCAATCGTGATTTGGAAGAGAAAGATGGTTCACAAAGACGGGAAGTCTTCGTGGAGTTCAGGAGTAAGCTTGGAGAAGAGAGAACTCTTCGAAGAGAGAGCCGAAACAGTTTTACTAATACTCAAACAACGGTTTCCAGGAATTCCACAATCTGCACTAGATATTAGCAAGATTCAATACAACAAGGTGAGAAAAGAAAAGCTCCATTTTCAACCTTTCCCAGTATTTATACTTAGGGTCGGTTTAAAATTTGCTTTCATAGGTTGCTGTCACGAAAAGCTTTGTTTTCAAACTTTCCATGTATTTACTATTTAGGGCCATTTTAAAAAATTCGTTTTCATAGGTTGCTATCACGAAACGCTCCGTTTTCAAGCTTTCCTTGTAAGCGCGGATTTTGACATTGGGAAGTCAAAAGCAAACAGACCAAAATATGTTGTTTTATGAAAAGTTTATGAGTGGAGCTTGCTTTTCGATAGAGCAACTGGAAAAGCAGTCCCAAACATGCCCTTTTGCATTACTGTGCAGGAGCTTATGAATTTCGTGTTTTCGGTTATGTACAGGATGTGGGGCAGGCGATTCTCGAAAGCTATTCGAGGATAATAGAGAGCTTGGCATTCACGATCCTGTCAAGGATCGAGGACGTTCTCTTCTCCGACTCGCTGGCAAGAAGGCAAGAGGAAGCTGAGAGGGTCGAGAACAGCGTAACGGACGATGAGATGGACAGACCGAGCATTTCGGAAACACCGACACCGACATCAATGACGCTATCGGATTTCATGGGATGGCACGTGGACAGAGGAGACGTCACAGGGAGGAAAAGCAATGCAACGAGCGTAGATGTGAAGGGCGAGAATAAATTACTCAAACCCCTCTCGACGACTAAAAAATTTTCTTACTTAGAGAAGCTAGAGAATTTGAGAAGTCCAACATGGCGGCATTAAAGAACGAGGAGCTTATACCGAAACAAAGTGAAGAGGAAAGAAATACGAGAAAAAACATGTACACATACACAAATTTGACCGTGTAACCTATACGAAGCTAGTACAACATGTACAAATGCATTTGTAGCATATAGTTAAAATTGATTTATCGAACGTAGATGAGACGGACAATTTGTACGATATAAAGAAATCTTATTTTGTAACTAATGAAACGCGTTTTTCTGATTTTCTTATAACTTTTTGACAAGCGAAAAACAATGTAACGCTTCAATAGTTTCATAAAGAAAACAACGCTAATTCCCGGAGCAGAATTAAAATAATTTTGCTAGCCAAAATTCGGTAGCACGAAGAGTACGAAATCGCAGCCTCGACGGTTGGTTAAAAAACTAGGCAGGGATTTCTTACAACTTACTACATATGTAAATCTATTTATCTCGTATGAGTCGAATAAAATATTAACTAGTTAAAGGCAATAAACGTACAAATAATTTATGTGGTTCGTTTGATTCGCCTAATGAGAGACAAGAAATCGTGACTGTGTAATGATTTTCTAAATAAGCTGTAACGCCCTTGCTTCTCTGAAATTTGCTGCAACAAAATAATAAAAATTTATTTAATCAACTCAATGATTTGTATATTTTTGTTGATATGGGTTTTTTTGATAATAACCTGAAAATGAAATGTAGAATTGGAACCCTTAGATAGTATTGAGATGCCATCACGAACTGGTAGTACTATATACACATTAATATATTAGCAGTTATGATAATTTATTTTCCCATTAATAAAATCAATTGAGCTTACTAACCACTATATTAAATTTGAAAGACACATAAAACTAAATTACCTGAAGGTGAATTAGAACCCACTTGAATTGGCTTTTGAGGACATGAGTACAAGAAAAGTGGTAAATCTTCTGCTTCAAATCCATGTTTGTATATCACTTTTACAGAAGCTGATGACTTGGGATCCCTACACAAGGGGAAAAAAGATTAACATGTAAATAAAACGTGGTTTTCTTAAATTCGCATTGGATCTTAACTAATCCGGTTTTCGAGTAATATTTCGGTATATAAGGATAACAAGACCAGACCCAATAGAGATGTACCTCATAGTTTCTTCATCTGATTTGCCAAAATCTGTAATTTCTGCTCAAGAAAAAACATTTCTTCGTTAGTGCAAATAACATCTTATAACAAATGTAAGGGCTTCAAATACCTTTTCGGGTCTCGTTTGATAACTGATCGAATAGCCTTTTTAACGTGTAACATCGGACTAAAGCACTACTAAATACGTTAAGCAAAACGCATGTGCAGTACAAACGCGATAAGTTGTCATTTACTATCTTTTTATACAATCTGACAATTTCAATAGGTCATATACCAAAGTACGACATTTGAGTTACTGAATATGACCCAACAACGTCTTTAAATCATCGAAAACGAAATTGACGATTGATGAAACTTACGTGTGGATAAGTAACGCCGGTGAAATGTGGGCAAATTGGCACTCCATCTTACTCTATTCAAAGCAAACCTTTGACCATATTGTTCACATGAAAGAAGTCTCTACAAAAAAACAATTAAACAACTAGTGTTCAAGTGAAACTCTTTTTAGGCACAAATAAATTATGCAATTTAAGATACAAAATAAATTTTTACTTGTTTAAGGGCATCAATTCTTAGTTCAGCCTCGGAAAACTGATTGCCCTGAGTTATAGAACGATTAAGATTAGTTGAAACACATCCAAGATGATCAACCATAGCAACTACTGCTCTGCATATGTATTCCTTTGTGTTTTCCACAGCCCTGTAAAAAATCATAGTTATCAGTCGCATTAACCCGTTAGAGTATTTTTCGATATGTTTTAGTGTCGATGAAGTCATAATCTATGCGGTTTGGCTCTTCAAGAGTTGGAAGTGAATCGGGCTTACGTTTTCTTCTCAGTGGAGTGCGAAAATGTCGCTTCGCAGTAATCTGCTGCGTAATGTAGTTGAGAACGCAAGTCCCTAAGCTCCTGAAAAACCCGAATAGGAGACAAGGAAAGTACGGTAAACGCTACACATAACATAATAAGATTAAATACGAAGCTCCTTGTTAAGCAATGTGGGATATTCAAAAAAAGTTGAAAGGCTGAATGAATTGAACACTAACTTGAAGGGACTTGTTAAAACGCATAGCATCATTTCCGGTTTCTTCTTCTCCTTCTTCTTTTGAGTTATCAGTTGAAGAAGGACCGAATAGCTGCATTATCTTCTGTTGAGTTGAAGAAAGGCTATAGATTGGGAGATTATTTGTATTTGTGTTTGTTTATAAGAAGTAGAGGCTCGTGATTATCTCATTATGGGATTGTCAGTAAAACAGCCAAAAAACTTTAAAGATAGATTCTTTACTGTTCTTTTCACTTGTAGAAGAAGACAAACGCCCAACTGCCTACCCGTGATTTCTTGTCTTTTTTTTTTTTTTCAAATGAAAGTGCAGTTGCAGACAGAAAAGGACTATTCAGAGGCACCACATGAGATAAATGCCATAGAGAAATGAGCTTAGCTTCGAGATTGTTTGCCCAATCCCTTTTTAATCATGATTACCATTTCTAATTACTGTCTTCTTAGGAACTTAAAATAGTGTTTCGATTCTAATGTATGCCAATATTAGTTGGATTTATAGTCATTTGGCCTAATACACGAGGAAACACCCCCAAATAATCTAAAAAAAACCCGCTATTACTGAACTTTCAAAATGTGTAACACTTTGCTTCTAGAACGTCACGTGTAACTTTTTTGTTGATTTAACTTTTCAAAGATGTCATTTTTTTCTAAATTTTCTCTCTAAAATCAGGAGCTAACACATGGCGTTCAAGGAGCAAATTAGTGCACTTTTTGAAAGTTGAGACAGCTACAGGTACAATGTCACTTTGAAAGTTCAGGGGGGGCAACGGGTTTTTTAAGAAAACGTAACTCAATGGATTAAGCCTAGTCATTTTAAGCATGAAGTTTGAAGAGGAGAGGCATGTTGTTATGACATTCAGAGCTGAACACAAAAGAGATGCTCGAAACATAACGAGTTTATGTTTATCAGTGTTTCTATCACCTGCATAAGAACATATGCATCATATATAATCATATGATTGCACAAAAATCCATCCAGCCTACTGGATATAAACATTTGCAAGAGATTCCAAACAGATCATATGCAAAGGAGAATGAAGGAACACAAAGAAAAACCAATTCTAAGTTATTGTCAATTTAGTCCAAACCCTTTTCAACCTTTTGGTTTTGAAATCAACACAAAAAAGACGTCCTGCATTTCGTCCTCGTTCTCATCAACAGAAGTTGCTGCAAAAGACTTATCATAAAGGCATTGACACACCTGAAAAGCAGCAGAAGTAACACAGTGAAGATCATTATAAAATGGCTAGTCTTCACTCTTCATAAAATGTATGATGTTATGCATTAGAGCGAACACAGATAATAAACAGAGCAGTAACTGAAACATTAGATACAATGTCACAATGTAATACAAGTGTATATGGGAAATTTCATCAGCTTTCAAGAATGGAAACTCTTATAAAACTCATGGAGACCGATATGAAACATTTCTAGGCACATTTCTAACCATGTCTAGCAAATTAACCTCCAATTTCACTATAATTCTTCCATGTGTATAATTCAAACATGTTTTTGTGTTCTACATTTGTGTTTACTATGCTTTCAAATTGGTATGGATTATGGTGAATTGCTTTCAAATATTGTAAGTGAGTGTTATTTTTCTAAGTACGTACAAACTCATCCCACTAAAACATCATCAGCTGCAGTGATAATGTTCAACTAGCAGAACTCCTATAAGCAAAAAGAAGAAGACTTTTGATCATTGATATATGCCTTGCTATCAATCATGTATTTCCACAATATGAGCAATTAGATATTGAGTTTGGTCATCAACTTCGCATTGGAGGATAATATCCTAATACAGGAGCAGGTTTACAAAACAAAGCAGGTCTTTCTCTGTGGACAAAACACAATCACCTGGTGTGCACATACATTGCAGTCCAATAACACAATTACAGGAGCACTTGTTCATCAATTTAAGCAACAAGACCCTAAAACATGTAAATTTGACTCGAAAAACAAGCGCATTAGAATGAAATAACAGATACCAAAAACATACCTTGAGGTACTAAAGCCCAGCTATCAGACTCACTAGACAAGCTCGAAACTAATCTCGCTGAAGCCAATGCACTATGTAAAGGCACCATTGATTCAAGGAAACTCAACTCCACAGGAAATCTATCAATAACAATGGTATTTTCAAATCAACTACAAAACCAATTTTCATGGCAATACTTCGTTACTAGCTCAAAAAGTGGGAAAACTGGACCGTTTGACATTTCTAAAGCGAGAAGAGGAGTTTTGAGCTAGTGAATGTAAGAAATCTCACCTCGAGGAGTGAAAATGGCGTCTTGTAGAAAGGGAGGGCAAAGAGGAAGAGGATGAGGGGAGTGGCGATAGCTGGGGAGAAAGCGGTTTCCTGTTGAGCTTAACGGTGAAGGATTGTAACCGGGATGACAATCTGCAGACTAATTTGGAGGAAGCCATTATTGATTGCTAATACCTTCTTCTTATCTTCTCTTTGATTTTGATCTGGGACTGAGATCGTGATTGCTACAGCGGGAGACTGAAGAGGGTTTTAGGGACGAGGTTATTTTGGGGATTTCAAAAAGTTTACAAATGCGATTTAATCTTCACAAATCAAAGCCATTTTTTCTAATTTATAATTTATATTAGTTGTTTTGTTGATGGTTGGTCATTATTCATTAAAACACGAAAGATTTAGACAAACTATACGTTGGATTCATTCAATTCTCAATAAATTTCTAACCGGTACAAGTGAACTTTTAAGCCTCATAAAGTTGGTACTATTGAATCTCTAAATCCTTAAACTTGGCATAAGTGAACCTTGAATTCACGTATGTTTTATTCGAATATATAGTTTCCAGATATACAATTCATACGCATTTCAGTTCCTGTACATTTTCATGAACCAACTTATATTTATATGATTAAGAAGGAGATCGAAGGTCCAGTATTGTCAAAATGATGAAGCTTGAAGGTTGAACATTTATGTCAAGTTTAGGATGGTCAGAGGTTCATTTGAAAGCCAATGAGTATTAGGTAAAAGAAAGTTTAGGTGGTTCAACATGTATTTTATCTATGATTTGTTAAAAAGTCTTGTTTGGACGATGACGTGGTATGTTTTTTCTAAAAAATAGAGTTTGATTTAAAAATGAACTATGAAAAACCATCAAAACATAACATCTTATTTTCATTGTCTTTTTTGAACCATGAAAAACCTTACAATGCGAAAATATGCAGCCAAATAAGTCAGTTGAAACTATAGCAATAACCATGATCCAAACAATCAACTCCTTATTTCTTTTGCTACTTTACACAGGAAAGCATTTGTCCCTGACCAAATTTAATAGCAAAAGAATTATGGACTTAATTTCGAATTTAATATATTTTAATTCGAACCAATCATTTAGAAAACTAGCCTACTTAGGTAGGGGTGAAATTGTATTTCGGTACTTAGTAAAACTGGACAATCTCTAACAGTATGGTACTTTTTAACTGTAATTGATTTCTGAGTTAAATAATATTGATATTGAATCCACATCTCAATTATTTGGTGAAGACAACTACATAACATCACAATTGCAACATACAAATGTAACCATAGATTTATTGCAAAGGTTCTTGTCAATTTTGTTTTGTTGTTGTATTAAAGCCTAATAATCGTTGCACTATAGTGCAAGGGTGGTATCGGTAACGCCTATGGTTTCCTAATGTAACATTTAAAGTGACATATTGCAGCAACACACTTAATGTAACACTAAAATGATGTTGTGATTGTACACTCATGTAGTAGTGATGATTACCTCACATCGACAATAAAAATATATTAGGAAGATCTTGTTATACAAGCATAAACAATATTTACATCAATATAAGCAGACCCGATCCTTACGAAGAAGCCAAGTAAGCTTGGGCTTAGGGACCCAAAATTTAAAGGCCCCAAACTTTAAGAATTTAGTATATATGTTTATTATATTTATTTTCTTTGATTGTAATTAGTTCAACTTTCCAACTTTTTATGTTACTATCATTGTTTTTATTAATTTTTTATAATTAGAATAATTAATATTATTAATTAGTATAATTATGATAATTTTAAAAGTTGTTAATTTATTACAAATTAGCCCTTTTTTTCCTAATTGAATTAACTCTTAAATTATAACTCTATTTTTTCCTAATTGAATTTGCTCCCTTTTTTCTTATATATACATGGTTAAATCAAATTGTTTATCAAACTACTCTAACATACAAAGCTCACGAGAATATTGAACTAAAAATCAAAACATTTTGAGTTTTAAAATTGTTCTTAGTTGTACCATTTATCTTATTTTTTCAAAAGGTCTCTTCAATTTTTCTTATATTGGTTATAAATGCAGGTGATATTCTACTATTATAATTTATATTTATTTATTCTTCCATTTCATTTTATTTTGTAATGTCTACTAAGAAATATGAATTAATAAAATCATTTTTACGATCAACCATGTCGCAAGAAAGATTAAATGGATTAGCTATAATTTCTATTGTAAAAAACTTGGCATCACAACTTGTATATAAAAATTTGATAAATAATTTTGCATCTCAAAAAACAAGGAAAATTACTTTCATCTAATTATCTATGTAGGACCCAGTAAGGGTGTTAATTAGTCAGAGGGGGTGAATGACTCTTTTTCGAGTTTTCGTTTAATCTTCAGAAGACTGCTTCTGAAGTTGCTTCTGAGTAAGTATTAGTTACTCAGAGTCCCCTTTTATAATTTAGGTGTTTCAGATGCGAAAATGATAGATATACAGATTAAGCAGAGTAAAGAAATACAAACAGTGATTTTTATTCTGGTTCAGCCTCTGCCTAATCCAGTCCTTGGAATCTCCAGTCCAAGATTTAATCCAATATTAACTCTTCTTCTGGTGAAGAGTA
>CATIWQ010514578.1:0-25000 GCA_949673415.1 Euphorbia schlechtendalii
ATTATTTTCACATTCAATTTACATTTAATACTTGAAAATTAAGGTTTTTTTTTCAAATCAACAATAAGTTACATGTGTTAAAAATTATTTATATTGATTTTTAGTTATTTTATGTTAAAAAAATTAATATATGGAAAAAAATTAGTTTAAAATAAAAATATATAATTTTGGTTTAAAACTTTCGGTTCGGTTTTCGGTTCTAAAATTTCCCCCCTTTCGGTTTTCGGTTCGGTTCGGTTTTTGAACCGAACCGAGTTTTGCTTACCCCTATTGAAAAGGAGATTCAACTTCATTTGATACGGTGCCTAATTTTTTTTCCTGCATATTTTAACATTACCAATTGATATTCTCTTTATTTAGAACATTGTTTGACGGGGACTCATAAGTTTCAGTAATTTGGCAATATGTATTCTTTTTTTATAGTGATAATTTTTGGTACTTTTATATTGAAAAAGGAATTACTTGGATCCTGTTTAAAAAACATATATTTTGCGGAAATTATTAGCCGTTTAATATATGAACCATTAAAAAAAAGCATTACTAATTTAAGCAAGTTTTCATCAAGAGTCTCAAGACCCTTATTAATAAAATTGTTTCCTACATATTAGGGAGTGCTGATCAATAAATAATACTTTTACCATTACTAAAATCAAAGTTGGTGTAAATAATTGAATTGATAGATTATTTAATATATATTAATTTGTGTATATATATATATATATATATATATATATATATATATATATATATATATATATATATAAAATGTTTTTGTTTGTGTGTGTGATTAGTGGCTTGGGATATGAATAATTTGAAACTGCTGGATTCATAAGACAGAATGCCAACCTAATGATGACTTTGAGGTATTTAATTTAGATGTTTCTTTTTGCATTCTAAAAGTCATCAACATAAAAAAAATAGTGAATTGATTATATTAATTAATTGATGAAAGTTTATGACAATAAAATATTTTATGATTGGATAAGGAAGGAATAAGAGAACATAAAATGATTGTGTTGGACATGTATGAATGTTCATTGCCACGACATATATATACGCTAGAAAATTCTGTTTTCAATTGAGCAAATATTATTTTTAAATTAATAGAAAATAACTTAGAAACTGATTCAAAAAAATAAAGAATTTTGTATATATCTGATTAGAATCTAAAACTGTTTTAAGCAAACCGGACCGGACAGGCCGGTCGGACCGGAACCGGTCACTGGTCCAGTCAGTTTTCACCCGGTTCCATGTTTGGGCAAAGAACGGACGTTGACCGGTTGAATCAGCTGATCGAACCGGAAACCGGTTGCTTCAACTAGCCGGTTCACTTATTTTTCTTAAAAATAATGTTTTTTAAATTTTTTTGCAATAAGTAAGATTCGAAATCAAAACCTTCAGCTTGTTATCTATTATGCCTACCACTCAACTAAACACTTATTTGATATACATTTGTAATATATTTCTTTTATGATATCTATATAAAACTTTTACTTAGTTTTAAATTACATATTTACTTTATTTATTTAGTGTATTGTGTAAATAAATTCATCATATCTTATTTAAATGATATTTTTTCAATTTTTAGAAAATCCGGTTCGACCATCGATTTAATCTAGTTAAACCTTAAAATCATGAACCACCATCTTCATCGGTTCGATGACCAGTCCGGTTATGAAAACTATGGTTTTAAGCATTCATTCCTAACAGCCTTAACAAAGGGGTTCGCAATAAATAAATATAAATAAAGGGATTGAATATTAGTATAAGACTAAACGTTGAAGGAAAATTGATCAGGATTTGAAGGTTAAAATATTTCTTGTTCTGAAGAAAAAATATATGTCAAGTATTGATTCAGATAGCTAAAGTATTATATCATTTTCAGTTTCCAGACAATAAAAACTTCAAAAGAACTCAAATATATACATACAAGAAAAAATATTTTCATTTTCATTTCATCTGAAAAGTTGACTGCTGAATTGATTATTATCTCTGGATAACTTTAAGTAAATTATCTACATATTAAAAAAATTGTTAATTGACTTTCTCATTCAAGAATAATAAATTGATGTACGTATTTCAATGCAATGGGTTACCGAATTAGTAGCAATTCAACAATTTTGGGCTTGTGTTGGGCTCATGCTTTTAATTTGGGCTGTGTTTACATGACATTATTTGTTGGGCCAGAAACATGTATTTAATTATTTCACATTATCATCATGTTTATATTTTGCGTGACTCATTTAATAGTTATATTTTTTTAAATCAAATCTTATTTACATTTTTATATTTTTTTAATTTTATTCTCTCATTTTTGATTGATCTTTTAAATCATTTATTTTTTCAACATACCACTTTAGAATATTTTTCATTTTTATGTTTCGCTTGAAAATAGGATCCATAGTGCTATATTTTTTCCGAACTTTTTTTTTATCAATACAACAAAACTCCTATAATATCTATGAAGTAGCTTCTAAATTAACTACACGAAGCAAATCCAAAACCATTGCTAACGCTCTTCATACACTACTGATCTCTATCTTGAATTAAGATTATACTTGAAAAATAAAATACTGAAAAAGAAGTAACCAAGAAATGTTGGTTGGATAATTAACATACCAAGATCAACATGAGCGAAGCAAAACTGGACCAACGGATGAGCTGAGCATGTCACTGAGAGCTGCTTGAACCTCGTTTGACCCATGTTCACAGCTTATCAACCCCGCCAACAGGGGAAAGAAACCACTTAAATTCTTTTCAAACGAACTCTCCCCCAAACTACAAATAGCCTGGAGCGTGGCAACTACAAGAGGCGCCCTTGAAGCCAATTCCCTTCGTTTGCCGGATCCCATGGGGACCACCCACTGGGGTCGTGAGCTGGAAGACAACTGAGATGATGTCTGAGCAGAGCACGATGTCTCGATATAGAACTGTAACACCTCCCTGCAAAGGTTGACCAGACAAGTTTCCACTTGGGCTTCATCGAAAGGTGGAGGCCTGTCTGTTGTAAGATTCTGCAACAATGTGAGGCATATTTGATAGGACTCATTCTCTAGCCGCAATAATGGAGGGTCTTGCATTTGGGTCATCGACCCAAACTCCTGTAGCCTTGACCGTAATTGTGTATTAGTGTTGATCTTGTGAGCGTGTGATGCCACTTCGTGTAAAGCTTCAAAGAGGACCAGTGTATTTTTTGCTGAAAGGTGATGCTGGTACATGTTGTATATTTCCATCACAGCCTGCTACCACATAGAATGAGAGGCTCTTACAATCACTAAATAACATGTTTCACGTGTTTTAAAAGAGCTTGGCATCGCCGTAGATTATTCTTTTTCCTTCTATTAGAATACATTTTGTAGAAATATTTCACATAATGCTTAGATGTCAAAAAGAGTTGACTACTGTAACAGAGTTTCGGCTATTGTCCTACTTTGAACCATAATAAGACTACCGTATTTGAACAGGTATTATACTTTTCTGACCAAATCGAGCAAGAAAAAGTAACGGTCCAAAAATGTGATTCTGGGAAAACATAGAATACTCGGTAAGTCTTTGGATATATTCAGTAAGGGTGCATTTGAGTGACAGCTTAAGAGAATTTAGTAAACTGTAACGTACCTGAATCAATAGAAGTTGAACTGCAGCCCTACATTTAGAATCGGATATAGAAGCATACAAACGACGAGTCATCAGTCTCTCAGGATCCTCATCTTCAGCAAAATCTTGATTGCTCTGTCGAGGTGAATCTGACTCCCCAGTAACAAGGTAAGAGAAATCAGGAAGGGTTGCAATTGCCGCCTCTTTTAGTGAGGAAACCACTTCCAGCCATTTTTCCTCCGAAAACAGGTCTCCAGCATTACTCATTAAACGGACAAATGCAGCGATCCCAATGCCTGCAAGGCTTTGGTGTGGACGGCTAATAAAGCTAACTAGAAGCATCAACACCTTTCTTAAAAGTGGATTCACAGTGTTGTAGAATCTGACAAAAAGATCTACAACCAGTTGGAGGGCTAATGTGCAAGTCTCATAAAGCCATGCATCTTGATCAAGTTCACCACCATCATCGTCATCAATCTCCTGCCCAGGAGATTTGCCCCCAGCAGGATCAATAGCATGCCTTACATAGTCAAAAATCGGGAAAAGGACCGACTCAAACACTCGTTCCCATAGCGGTAGAGAAAAAAGATGCCCATGATTGCGCAGTGTGTCAAACAGCACCTGTAACGCACTCTTCCTGATTTCAGGCCTAGGATCAAAACTAAGTTCTGATAAACCTGCATATATAAATTATCAATACAAAATAAGATATTACTACCAAGAAGGAAGCCAAAGCATTGGAAGTACAAAGACACATATTATACAATGCAACAAACTGATTTTGGTATACCAGCCTACAGACCAAAGCATATATCTACCTGCCAACAAAGGGAACCAGAAATAAAGATGATCTTCCTTGTCCATGACAACTCCATTATCATGGCGGTCGTCTTTTCCTGCTTGAGGTGAGGACGGCAAAATTTTTCCAGCAGCATCCTTATCTCTCTTCCTTGCAGAGGACCCCAATTCACCTTCTGCAAGTTTTGTTGCACAGAATCGAAGGAAAGCTATAGCATTGAGGCTAATGTCCTTGTTAAATCGACTATTGGTGAAAGCAATAAGACAATTTACACAATCCGTAAAGGTAGTTGTTTCAGTCTCAGTAATGTGAGGGAAGTAGTCTCGTATTATCTTCTCCATTATCTCAAAGGACAATAGTACAATGTTTTTGTGGTCATCATAAGCTGCTGTTGTAAAAACCTGAAAGAATATAGTAACATAGGTCATCATAAATATAGGTCTAAATGTAATAATTTTGTGAGGATATTATTGCCTCACAAATTTAAATCCGAAATTCATAGATTTCAATACCATGAACATGCTCTTCCAACCTGACTTGACATTATTGACACGGGATAGAACCATTTGAGAGACACATCTAATGATCAATTCTCTGATTTCAACAGCACTACTTTTCCGCATAACAATGACAAAAGGCTTCATGAACTCATTCTGGAAGTTGTAGTTTGCCAACTCTTCTCGCTCTAAGAATTTCATTGATAATTGGCGTAGAGAATCCATCGCGAAGATTGCAATTGAAAGATTTTCAGAGCAGCCAATATTAACAAAGAAATCAGAGAGCACGTGCCAGATCCTTGACCAGACAAGCCTGATGCGATTCATGTTATAATGCCTGTCAAACATTAACTACAATTAATTAATAAATTTGATAAATGCATATCAATCATAATTCATAAGTAGGTATAGTAAAAGGAACAAGTAACTGATGCATACGCAATCTCAACAATCTTTGTGAGGTTAAAGACTCGTGGATCAGAGGCAGACCGCAATTCTTCCATGGAGACCTTACAAAGAGCCTTAACGAAGTCAACTATTGCCTCACTGTTTAGTTTTTGACTTCGAGTGAATATGCGATTCATTTCTGAGCTCCCAACTTGCTCCAACATGTTCAAATTTGAGACTATATTGTTCATCTGTTCAGATGTAACTGCACCAGAAGCGCCGCCACCAATACCTGCACTATCATATGAACCTCTCATAACTGCTGCTGCAGCATACTGCATTCTCCCAGGTCCCTTTTTTTTCAATACAGGAAGGACGGTTGGCTTAGTTTGTTTTGACTTGTCTGACTCGTTCTGAGGGAAAGAGAAGAAAGTAGCATCTGGAGGTGCACCTTCTCCCAAGAGATGCAGATGTTCAAAGCGAGAGACACATGTCAAAATATGCTCCCAAGCTTCTTGCAAATAGTTTCCATCCTCATCAGCAATTGTAACTATTGCCTATTAGCAACGAAAATAAACTCGACATTAAAACCATGAATAAGAGAGAAATTACATGTAGTAAGAGAATATACTTTAGAACTAGCATACACTCATTTACATGAGCCATTGCGCCATTCAAACATAATACATATAACTGAACAAAGCATGGGTCGGTGAGAAATGGTCAAAATTTTACTTGCTATTTAAACAATATATCCACCTACTATTAGCTTTATGGCGGGATTTCGTCAAACTAGGCAATTTATTGATATTATTTCTAATGCGCTTTTATCAAACTAGGCTATCAACTTCAAGTCTGCTCTATAGATCGTTTTACTGTCTTCAACAATTAAAATGTCCTGCTCAGCTGTCAACAGCGTATAGGCAGGTATTTCAAACTGCATTCTAGTATCCATAATTACAGTCTCAAATTTATTTCTCCTCGCAAAGAAGTTCACTCTGGATATGAGCAAACAACTTGTCTAGCCAAAACTACCAGCATTGCAACAAAGAGAAAATAGGAGGAAATAAAACAAGTTTTTTTTCATATCATGAATTCTTATCCATCAACATAGCCAACCTTGATTGCATCGATGTTTTTCTGCTTGATATCAGCAGGAGAATGAAGGGACGTAAATTTTGCTAATGAAGTGACAAAAGCATCTCTGTGAGTCTTCATCGACATCACAGCAGTAACATGGATGGCATGTCGAAATCCTTCAAGGCAATAGGCTATGACCACCTCATCATCACTTTGATCAAGAGGCACACTAAAAGCAGCCAACATAGGAGCCCAGCAAGCCTCAATCATGAATCGAAGTATCACAACATCAGTTGCTGCATAGAAAACTGACCTACAATTATCAAGGCAGGAGAGACCAATGAGAACAAAACATGGTTTAGCTATGCTACTTGAAAATGAACCAAAATCATCATAATATAGTATTCTCTTTCAAAGCTATCCATGCAGCTATAACGTTGTGCACTGCTTTAAGAGAAAAAACTGTAATATGACAGGAGGTCAAGACACATCAAAGCCGGTTCTTCTTACTCAGATTTGCGAGCTTTTTCCTTGAACTGTTCTTGCATGTGCCTAATAAGATCATCACTGGTTTCCATCTTATCTTCACCCCGTTTGCGTATCACAATATTCAGGATACTGTCCAACCCTAAAATTTTATTTGAGTTCAAAGACTGTTTTTGTTGGAGAGCCAAGTCATCTTCTTTCATTTTGATCTCGTTTCTTGATATCCGATCAAACAATGACCTCAAGTACTCCTCGGGTAGATCTTTTCCATCATCAATGCCACGATTGTTCCTTATAAAATCATCAGCTGACATCTGGAAAATTCGTAAAGAGGTCAGCACAAGCTATCTGATATATCTACCTGGATAAATACAAAACTTGAACACACCTTGTTCTTCACCATGGGATTATGAGCATCAGTGTTGAGCAAGATTACAGAGTATGCAAGGACATAAGCTGTATCAGCACTAGTGAAAACCTTAGGATTGCATTTGCAGTAGCGCTCAGAAAATTTTTCCATGATGCGATCAATTTTCTGTGCCTCACCAGGTAACCTGAATCCCTGTAGGAACTTCCTGATAGCCTCATCAAACTCCAGGCCTTGAAAGTCAAAAGAATCAACATAGGCATGCATCACTTTCAGCGATAAATCCTCTCTTTCTCCCAGATAATCCCCAATAAGGGTCTTGTTCAAACAAGACGCGTTTTTCAGAAAAGTTGCTATTTCCTCGGGTGTAGAACCAACCTTATTGGCATTAATAAGGAATTCGATGCCTTTCTTAGGTTTCCGATTAAAAAGAGAAATACCTTCCTGCCACGAACTTTAAATTAGATTCTGAAAGAAAGGTTTTTTGGTAAAAATCTGAAAGGAAGTAAAGCAGTAAACAAAAGATGAAATAATGATAATAATAATAGCAGAAATAATTGTTCATGATACTATACAAAATAAATTACCTGGAGTTCTAGCTTGTAAGCCCGACGTTGCTCAATAGTCAAAACATCAGAAGCTTCAGTCGAGGCTTCAGAATGAGAATCTGATCCTTCAATAAGCTCATCCGCATTTCCATTTCCATTTGCTATGGGAAGACTTCCAGCTTCAAGAGTGTGATCCGCTATATCTACTTTCCTAGTGGAATTTAGATCAGGAATGCGCAATTGTTTGTTCACCCAATCTCCCATCGATTTTAAAATGGCCACTAAGCATTTCATAGCTTCAAGTTTCATGGTCACTTCCTGAGGTGGCAACAGTGAAGTCACAGTGCCAGGAGGGACACCTTGAGCAGTTTTAAGAAGTCCATTGACCATTCTGAAAAAAATTAAGATTACATTGGGGATTTAGAAACTAATAAAAATCTGAACTTTATGAAAATGAAAAGGAAAGTACCTCTCAAATATGTTGGACGAATTTACGTCACAGTCATAGTTAATAAAGATATCAACCAATATCTGCGAATCAACACATAGCTTTTCCATAAACCGTAGGACTATCATCTTCTGCTGAAAATTTGGTTGAGCAACATTTTCCAAGACTCTAAGAACAATCATAGGAAAAAATACTCCTATCTCTGCTTTCAACCCAGCTCTAAACCTTGAGACAAGGCTAATGAAAATGGAACAAGAAAGCTGGAAAACAATCAAAAGACTTGAAGCACTGTTCTTTAACAGTGACAGACATAAGTACTGCTTAATGGCACCTAAAAACCTGTTTCAAATCATAGATATGCACCACATCAGAAATTTTGGAAAGATTGAGAAATAATTAAGTTGGAATGAATGATCTATAAAGAGTAAAGACTATTAGAACAAGATTGTTCCATATGCAACATCCAAAACAAAAACTTTCAAATATCTGGAAAAAATGCCTCCAGATCTCAAACGAGCATTCTATACCGCTGTTGATAAAGATCCACCATCAACGGGCATAGATACTAAAGCAGACTCTTTAGGATTGAATGTATAGGCATGTTTTTAAACTAAATAAGTTCATGAATGTAAATCCAAGAGGAAACAAACTTCAAAAAGTATCCAATTATTTAAAAGATCCGCATTCCGATTCTAATACCATAAATTATGCATGAATATTTCAATATTCTTTCAGCATATTCCAAATACTTTAACCACAATAATGTAGCTCATTAACACATTCATACAGATCTTCCAGATTACAGAAAACAAGAGTAACTCTGAATATATTTACTTCAACAACTTAAAAAGTACATAATAAGCAAAGATCGCGAGGAGACTGAATTACAAAAAGAATCTCCATCTGTACTTTTTCTACGCCACCCAACCAAAAGATGCAATTATTTTTTCACATACAATTGAAACGCCACAATTCCTTACCACTTCAACTTTTATTTCATCAAAACAAGCCTTGTGAGGCATTCCAAGGCCAATATGTCTCAACTCAGAAAGTCAAACTTTCAAAACAGTGACAAGTAGAATGACAACACTAAAAAACCACCGAGGTAAAATTTCTTAAAAATAAAAAGCAGCTAACCAGCTTCCAAAGAAAACTATCATAATCAAACAACATATGCAACTACCAAAGCTGCCAGAAAAATTCGCACCCCAATCTTCTGGCT
The DNA here is from genome assembly GCA_949673415.1 of Euphorbia schlechtendalii. NCBI lineage: Eukaryota > Viridiplantae > Streptophyta > Magnoliopsida > Malpighiales > Euphorbiaceae > Euphorbia > Euphorbia schlechtendalii. Next base: position 9,432 of record CATIWQ010514578.1, read on the forward strand.
CATGCCTCTGTTACAATTCCTATTCTAAAACACAAACCTACAAGGGACTTCCTGCAAACTTCATAGTACGGATAAGATAATAGAATACCAGAAAACTTTTACTGTATTGTAATTTATCTTGGATGTAAGTTGAGATCTAAAACCTGAACATCTATCAGAAAAAGAAGAGTGATTATTTTAATAGATGCATTTTCACCAAACTATAAGGATGAACAACATTGACCATTGAAAGCTTGAAGTATAAATAAAATCATCAATTCTTTTACCCGCGTTTCAATAAATCAATAGTAGATAATTGAATACGAACAAAAACTATTAATAAAGGTACAGAGTCAATCCAAATGTTAAAAAACATAGAACAAAAGAAATGTTTAATACAATTGTTACCTGTCACTAGTTCTAAATACTGCACCGGCATTCTCCAAGAGGATCTTCAACAACTCTAAAGCCACTATTTTCCCCCTCATCAGCTGGGGATCCGTGGAGGCCTCTTTAGGAGGCGTCTTCATTGCCAACTTGCAAAGGGCCCTAAACACCAAAAACGCATCCCTCCGCAGCTTATTCCCAATCTGAACCTCTAAATCTTCATCTCTCTCCAATTCTCCGTCAGCCAATTCCCCTTTCCTCCCCTCTAACGCTGTCTTGTACATGCTTATCTCCCAATACTTTGCATCTAGCATGTCCTTGTCAGTTGAATCCAACAAATCCGCAGGATTTGTTGTCTCAACCGCGGTAGTCTCAAAAGCTCCATCATGCGCTCCCAAAGACTCCCTAGTTGGCGTAGTCGAACTCAACACCCCATCAATATCTTGCATAATTTTGGTTATGAAACCTTGCACAAACATTGTCATTGACCCATCTGTATCTGATTTCTCAGCTGGCTCCATTAATTCAGCAACGACAATAGGCTGAATTGGTACTGTCGACGAGTCTGCCTCCATTCTACGGAATACAATCACCAACATTTGGATCAATGATGCTTTTGCCGTCGTCTGGTTAACTACATTTTTACTCCCAAGATATATGTCATAACAAGTCCTCACTATCTGCAACAGACAATCCCCATGAATCCTCAACGAAATTGAAGTGACAGCGGACAGAAGTGTCTTAAGCACTGAAAGCTCAATTGCCTCATCACCAATATCATAACATTTACAGACGGATTCAATTAACTTCGACAAGAGTTGCGCCTCAACGCCTCCAGTGGGGTCAGCCTCGCCGCGCAAGTAACCATGTGCAATTAATTTCTGGATGCAATCAACGGCTGGATCAACGATCTTAAGGAAGCCAGAGCCACAGGCAGAGATCAGAGGGTTAAGAATCGATTCAGATTCAGCAAGTGAATACTCAACAGGACCACCGTCATGTAGCGGGCCAGGGATCGAATCGTCGGGTTCAGAGTCGCCGGGAAGTGGCTGCTTCTGATGAGATGTGATCCTCTCGAGAACCGATTTACACTGATGAGCAAGTTTTGAGTGTTTCCGCCACGACGCATTCTTGATGATCTTCTCAAGGGCTGGGGCTACGACTTTGCTTAAGCGGGAATCGGCTTCCGAAGAAGCCATTCCCGAATCAAAAGAAGCTCGTAATTCTGAGACTACTCAGATCTGAAAATGCAGATGAAATTGTCAAAGATCGATAGACGTCTGAAATATGATTGCATAACAATTGTTGAACGAAAAAATTGAAGTGATAAAAGGAGAAGAAAGAAGGATGAAGAGAAGAGAGTGAGCCCTTCTTCAATGGAGGGTTTGAGAACTGAGATTTAGATCGCGTTTTTATTTTTTTTGTCTTCAGAGTCCAAGTTTAAATGCTGAGTGACAGAAATACCCTTTTGCTTATTATGAAAGCCGCCATTTCTTTTTCCCGTCGTAGGCATGGCCCCGCCGGGATCCCTAGCCTGAACGTTCGTCTTCGGGATATTTATTTATTTCAATTTTAATAAATAAATTATAAATGAAATTTTAATTACAATATATATTCATTCATAAGGTTTCAACTTTCCTCTGATATTCACCACGATGTAGATTAAATGATTAATTAAGACACGACACTAATTTTATGAGGTGTTAAATTGATTTTGTTCAAATACATATATTTTTGTTTGTATTTTGTTACTTGGTACCCAAAAGGTGTCTTTGATAATTCCGTTTTTCATGGGGTTTTCGGGTTCTTCGAGTTCCTTCGTGCTCCGTTGAGACTCCCGTCGAGTACTTACAAAACAAGGCTTGGCCGGGATTCCGGCAAAGCCCTCAGATGGTTAAGTCAGTTCTTAAAATGCAGGAGAATGAAAACTTTTTTGTATGGAGTTCAGTTACCTCATGAAGGAGATGTGTTCCCTTTTATAGCTAAAAAGTGATGATGATGGTAGCAATTGGGCCTAGATATAGGCATAGGCTTAGGGCGGCCTAGCTAAGAGTAGGCTTAGGGGTGTGGGTTTAGGTGTAGGCTTATCTTGATATTAGGAGTCCCCCCTTTCGGTCATTGAGGCTCTTTAGGGCCGAAACTGGTGACGTTCAGATTCATATCGCTAATGGAGTCATTTTGTTTGTTGAGGTAGTGATTTTACGTTGTGCACTTGCGAGTTTAATACATGATAGCGCCTGATAACTATGCCGAGGGGATCACTAGGGATCGCGGCCTGCGGGCTGTGATGCTTTAATTTCAAAGCATGATAGTGCCGAGGGGATCGCTAGGGATCTGACCCTGCGGGCTGTTGAACTTGCTTTAATTTCAAAGCATAAGAGCGCCGAGGGGATCGCTAGGGATCTAACCTTGTGGGCTGTTTAATTTGCTTTAATTTCAAAGCATAAAAGCGCCGAGGGGATCTCTAGGGATCTGACCCTGCGGGCTGTTGAACATGCTTTAATTTCAAAGCATAAGAGGGGATCTCTAGGAATCTAACCCTGCGGGCTGTTTATTTTACTTTAATTTCAAAGCATAAGAGCACCGAGGGGATCTTTAGGGATCTGATCATGCAGGCTATTTAATTTCAAAGCATAAGAGCGCCGAGGGGATCTCTAGGGATCTGGTCTTGCGGGCTGTTGAATGGCGATGAATGTTTTCTTCGATCTCAGGGGAGGAATGGAGAATGCCTCGCCTTTTGTCTTGGAGGACTGTCAAGGGGTGAGGAACATCATCGAGAAGGGAGGAATGTCTTGTCTTCTGCCTTGGAGGTGGCCTGATGCTTACTTCGACCGTCAAAGAGGGAAGAATGTCTCGCTTTCCGTCAGGGAGGTCCATCGGAAAGGGAGGAATCTATCATTTTCCGCCTTGGAAGTGGCCTGACTCTTGCTTCGACCGTCGAGGAGGGATGAATGTCTCGCCTTCCGTCAAGGAGATCCATCGGGAAAGGAGGAATGCCATCGAGGAGGGAGGAATGTCTCACCTTCCATCAGAGAGATCCATCGGGAAGGGAGGAATGTCTCGCCTTTCATCTTGAAGGTGGCCGGATGCTTGCTTCGGTCGTCAAGGAAGGAGGAATGTCTCGCCTTCCATCAGGGAGATCCATCGGGAAGGTAGGAATGTCTTGCCTTTCATCTCCTTTCATCTTGAAGGTGGCCAGATGCTTGTTTCGGCTGTCGAGGAGGGAGGAATGTCTCGTCTTCCATCAAGGAGATCCATCGAGAAGGGAGGAATGTCTCGCCTTTCATCTTGAAGGTGGCCGGATGCTTGCTTCTACCATCGAGGAGGGAGGAATGTCTCACCTTCCATCAGGGAGATCCATCAAGAGGGGAGAAATATCTCGCCTTTCATCTTGAAGGTGGCCGGATGCTTGCTTTGATCGTCGAGGAGGGAGGAATGTCTCGCCTTCCGTCAAGGAGATCCATCGAGAAGGGAGGAATGCCATCGAGGAGGGAGAAATGTCCCGCCTTCCATCTTGAAGGTGGCCGGATGCTTGCTTCGGCCTATGGAAAGGAGGGTTTCATTTTCCTTCTTCCAGGATGAATTTTATAGTTCCCTTCATGAACTTGAAATTGAATTCAACTAGACAAAGAAAAGGGGTTTTGCCCACATAATTTCCAATAAATAATGCATGGTGTAAGTCACAGTAAGCATGTACCTTGGATTAATCAAATATGAATGGTGCTTATGTTATGCCAAATTAATTGAACAAACCAAGCTTTAACAACTTTCAGTTGTCAATTGAGAAAAGCTTATCGATATCAGACACGTCTCTGAATTAGGAGTTGGCTAGATCTAGTGAGACAAATCCTCATTTTATGAAATATATTTCCAGGTTAAGTTGGAGGTGAATAGCTCAAGTTATTCTTACTTGTCCCCATTTGCCACAGTGCATTAATTTTGAACAATCAACAGACAATGTTAGATATATGAATGTATGTCAAAAAAATACATTAGAGCGATGACATTAACGAGCAATGTGCACTGGATTAGTTAATTCATAAATTAGACAAAGACCATAGTTGTATACTTGGCTTAGTGTCAGTGTGTAACGAAGCTGTGCCAATAAACAATGAATGTCAAAACAATGCATAAAGTATTCATTTCTAATTGGGAATATTCATTTCTAATTGGGAATTTAAGTGTGTATATTTCATACACCACCGAATTGGTCAAAAAGCTCCTGTATACGTGCTCCAACAGGTGGCTAAGATGAATACAAGAACATGGCGACACCTAACTCTCCTTGGATAAGTGTCATCTACGCATGCAATAATTGACTTTTTAATAACTAATGAGCCTTACCAAAACAATTTCGGCCAACAACACTTTGTGAGCATATCTAAATATTAATTAATTAAGCTTGATTATGTGTAAATTAGTGGAGCATCCACGAAATTATAAGCCAAGCAATGAACGTTGAATCCCGAATAAGGGAAAAAGGGACAGCAGATTTTTATCCCCAAATAAGCATCATCACTTTTGTTTTATGAAAAATCCAATAAATAAAAGTAGATTAAGAGTGTTCGTGTTTACCTAGCTGGTGGGGATTTTACCGAACTGAGGCAGTGGTGGCCGAGCTCACAAAGGGTTGCCGAAGCTGGAACTGCCAAGGTCGAAGGAGCTGCCGCGACCGAGCCGTTATGGCTGAAGCCGGAGCTGGTGTAGAGGCCGAACCCAATGAAGCTGGAGGGGCTATAGGTCGGTGCTTCAAAGCCTAGGCTCCACAGCTCGGCGATTTGAATGTTATCGGGCTTGTTTGTTGAACTTAGTGAAGTCGTAGCTACTAGCCAACGTTTGTTGGGATTGCCAAACTTGAATGGGTGACGACGAATGTGCGGAACCGCCGAAGCTTGAATGGATGACGCCGAACACGCGGAACCGACAAAGCTTGAATGGGTGATGATGAACATACGGAGACGCTGAAGCTTGAATGGGTCACGTCGAATGCGTGGAAACGCCGAAGCTTGAATGGGCGACGTCGAATACGCGGAAACGCCGAAGCTTGAATGGGCGACGTCGAATGCGTGGAAACACCGAAGCTTGAATGGGTCACGCCGAATGCGCGGAAACGCGGAAGCTTGAATGGACCATGCCGAACCCGTATAAATGCCAAAGCTTGAATGGACCACGCAGAACGCGTGTAAACATCGAAGCTTGAATGGGTATCGCCGAGACCGGTGCAGCGTTTGGGTCTTGCCGAGGAGCAAAATAAATCCGCAATTATTCTGCCCTTTCCTTTCTTCCTTTTCTTTTCCTGTCTCCTTTTTAGCTCTTTCCTAATTAATCCCCTTCCTTTTTTGCTCCTTTTCTTCACGTAATTAACCATCTGTGAGCGGACGACGTTTCGGAGGTCCGTCAGCCCCGTGAGATGGGGCGTGGGGTTTTCGAAAACAAAGATTTTGGGCTTTTGGAAAAGCGCATTGGAAAAGAGTGTTTCGGTTTGAAAAGTGTGATTTTTAAGCTTAAAAGACTCGAGATCGGGATCTCTAGCCTATGGTACTCAGAGCCACCCGGATCAACTCTTCCGGGAAATTTCGGTACAGCCTAGATCCGTTACTCCTAAGCGATACCATAGTTCAGAGATTCGGGTCCGGGATGAGTTATCTATTTCGTCGTCATTTGAGTTAAATTACACTATGAGAGAAACCACGTTTATAATATTCGAACTAAACTAGATGTTTCAGTTTATATTTATCACGCATGCATAGAACGGTAAGTAAATTGTGGAAAGTAAACACGTAGGAAATTAAATGCGCCTATTCTACGAGGTATTAATTACATTATTGGGCTTGGGGTTTTACAAATAGCCTAAATACATAAAAATCTGAGGGGGTACAATCGCCTAGAATACATCGATATCTAATAAATATTACATTGGATTTTGAAATTGAAAGCGATACCCGAAGGAAAGTAAATCCTAACATGCATCTATCCTAAACCACCTGCATCCACAAAGGTTAGCACAAATACGGCACAACACAAATAATTGCAAGTATGTTTATTTTGATTTTTTTTGCGAGACCCGTATGGTCTAATTTAAAACATCGAAGAGTTTGAAATTTCTTTTTCATAAAAAAATTCATTTTATACACACAAGTTTATTTAACCAATTTTAGTGAAAATGCCACATGCGAGTATTTGTCGGGTCGGTTATCCGGAAACTTCGGTTCCCTTCGTCGGGGTTTCCTAACACACTTCATAATAATATTGACAGAAAATAAATCTAGGTAAAAAACATAAACCGTGAAATTATTAAAAAAATTCCGAAAAAAGTATCATTAAAGCCGATAAAATAACGTTTTGGCGAATGAAACTCGGGTTTGTAAAATTTTTACATGTACGCTTCGTGTTACTGAAAACTCAGATCTCAGATCTGAACGGTCACCACTGACTCTCTCGAACATGAATCGAAACCCGGAAATTTTACAAATATTCTGCCCTGTATTCTGCCTGGAAAATGACATCGTTGGGCGATGTCTTGATATTGTTCAATGATATCGTGATATCGTTCAACGATGTTGGACATGCAGAATACATGCAGTTTTTGCTATTTTTGCCGATCTTTACATTTTCACATATTTAACACATCAAACACGTATATATGATAAAAACACATGAAGCACGACTCTAGGAACTCAGAGGCTTACCCTGTAACCGTGAATCCACTTTGTTTGGTCCACGAAAATACCCGGAAAGTCCTCCTTGTTTCTTTGGTTCGGTTTTGCAATTTTTTGACAAAAACGGAGATTAGAGGTCTACTCTTCGAGGGAAGGCAGTGCTTCCTGGATATGGTACGTGAAATGAGGAAGAAAAGAATTAGAGATCCTTCTTCCTTTAGGTTTAGATCTTAGAAATGCTCTAAAACCTCAAACTTTGAACTTTGGTTTGTGTTTTGTGTTTTTGTGATTTTCTTTGGTTGTTTTTACTAGTTTTTTTTTTGCAGAGATCTTCAGTTTTCTCTTTGGAAAAGCCTCCCCCCTTTTGACTGAAACTCTATATGGAGCTCCCTTCAATCCAAAATCCTCAACTTGTCCAAGTGGTTCACCCACTTATTTTGTCTCTTCTCCATTATTTCTTCCCCCTTAGTGGTCAACATGGGTTGGCAGCATGTTGACAGGGTATTTTGGAGGAAAAAGTCTGAATTATGGGTGAGGGATGGGTATTTTTGGTTGAATAATACAAAATATGTTTTTTTTCTGTCTGGAAAGTGGATATCGTTAACTATATCGGTGATGTCATTCAAAGATATCAACGATATCGTTCAACGATATCGCCAATATCATTACCGATATCGAACAAGGCAGCGGGTTTTTTCTTAGTTTAGGCTTTTTAAAGGGAAAAGAGGCTCAAAGAAATAAGGCAAATGATTTCCGGATGATTTCGGGACCCTGCAAAATGCAAAAAGCTAACAAGGGAAAAATTACAGCTTCATCATCGAACTAGTGAGTCGGGAATAAAAATCCCGTGCTCACACCATCAGATACCTTTTCTTGCTTTCTTTTCCTTCTTTTTATCTAATTGACTTAAGTAATTCTTAAGCAATTGTCTTGACACAGTTTATGGCTTTTTACGACTTAAATGAACTTGGAGAGACGAATCTGGGCTTCAAACATATTTTTCACCTTCTGAGTCTTGTTTATTGAACCATCATTGATGACTTTTGTTCAAAAGGAGCTCTTTGAGAGGTAGAGATTTAAGTTGATAGATCGCATTAAGAACGTAGATCTAAAGGTCTAATAAGTGAACTCAACGCTCACCGCACCAATTTGGTACCCAAATTTGTCAATTCCGTTTCTGATGGGGTCTTCGGGTTCTTCGAGTTGCTTCGTGCTCCGTTGAGACTCCCGTCGAATACCTACAAAATAAGGCTTGGTCGGGGTTCCGGCAAAGCCCCTTTCGATGCTTAAATCAGTTCTTAAGATGGAGGAGAATGAGAGCTTTTTTGTATGGAGTTCAGTTACCTCATGAAGGAGATGTGTTCCCTTTTGTAGCTAAAAAGTGATGATGATGATAGCAAGTGGGCCTAGATATAGTCATAGGCTTAGGGCGGCCTAGCTAGAAGTAAGCTTAGGGATGTGGGTTTAGGTGTAGGCTTATCTTGATATCATTACTTTAAATTTTTATGAATACAATTAACTAATAAAATGGGAAACGTGCATTGGATTTTCATTTCTTTTCAACGTGTTAGAAATAAAATAGATGAATGAATTTGTTGATTGATGATTTATAATTAAACAATAGTAAGTGGTAAGCTTGAAATAATGGATGTATTAAGAAAAAATATATAATTTTAACAAGATATCTTATTTGATATCTAAATCCAAAATGTATCCTTACAAAGCACATTGAGCTCACATTCACTAGATAGTGGATTTCACAATAATATGACATGTGAAATCTATATTCACATTAATGAGGTGCTAATACAAACAAGACATTAAAAATATAGGATTTAAATCCTCGTTATTCTATCCCCTACCCTGTCTCCCACTTAATGTTTGCCATTTGTGCATAATTTATATATGTGGCAATGAAAAAATTATTTTAAAATTGTAAGTAACTGAAAAAGGATAAAAAAATTGAACACGTGTCAAAGATTGGATGGGGAACAGTGTTAGGGATAGAGTAGTGGGGAAAAAAACAAACCAGTAGTGAATTGTATTTATTAGAATAAATAATAATAAAAACATTAAATTATTTTTTTCATTATTAAAATATCCTAGAATTAATAATTCAATCTTCTATTTGATTGTATATTTGTAAAATGTAAAATAAACAATAATCAATATTAAATTTGATATATCATGTATGAAATAGATTATAAAATATATGGTGTAAAATTATTTTGTAATTGATCTGTTAGTTTAATATATATGACAATATAAATAACGGAATATACATTCTACTTAAGATACTCCAACATGCACTAACAAATCGAACTAAAATTGGAATAATTTGTTTAAAAATATAAATACAGTATTTGTTTGAAATGTTATGAATTTTTTGGAATTTATTTTACAAAAATATTAATGTAGAAATTTCATTGACCTCTCTACCTTTTTGTTCGATGAAATTGTTATGTTGAATGTGTATATATATATAATTTAAATTCAAAATTTTAATTTGAATTGAACTTTAATTGATTTCAAAGGGAGATTTTGTGATCCAGATGTTGCCACCACATTTTTTTAAGCATTAGAATGTAGATCTACACCCACCTTTTAAATAATAAAATATCATGATTCGCACACTAGTACTGACTATTCATACTTCATTACAAGTAACTTCAAAGATTAGTCAAAAATAAAATCAAAACTAATAATCACATAATAACTTGTAATTTCAATCACATAACAAACAAGCTTATATTGACTTATATAATTAGTATGTTTATCTTATATACAAATATTTAAATCCTTACAAAATCCAAAGAATCTAGGAGAAAAAGATTAGGGTTTTTTTTATATAAATACCCCATATAAAATATCAGTTTCATGCTTGCATCCATGCATTTAATAAAATACTCCAATTGGATAAATTAATTAACAAAATACCTTATTTTCAAATTTGTATGTCCTCCTTTAATTAACTATCGTATCTCCACTAATTAATTAACCCACGATTTACGGCACATTCCATATAGAATACAACTAGCAGCAAAATAGGAAAAATTCTAAACGATTCCAACCTTCTTCAACCCCGTTTCTCCATCATCATTTACCTAAGATCAAGGAATCTTGAACTCGATTACACTAATCTACAACAAGAAATCTGCAAACTACGGACAAGCTGCAAAATAGGAAAACTTGTAATTGGTTCCATCCTTCTTGAACTCGATTCTCCACCAAAATCATCACCCTAACCCCAAATCGGAAAAAAGAAACTGCAACAACAACATAAAAGAAGGCGGGAGATTAGAAACCAATCGGAGATTTCTTCTATAAAGTAAGTTTTTTATTTTGAGATTATTTCAAAATTGTATGGTGTACATGGGTTTCAAACTCATTCACTAGGTTCCCATTGTCAGATTATACTATTTAGGGTTTTTAGTTACTAAATCTCATAAAATGGCATTTTTTTGGAAAGTGTATGTATGGTTTATATGGTTGGGATTCTCATTGATTGTGGTAAAAATCAAGATTCAGACCATGAATTTGATTCCAAATATGGTTTTTAGAAAGTGTATGGTTTAAATGGTTGGGGTTCGATTAAGATGTTTAATCAGAATTTGAATCTAGGGTTTATGAAAACGGTTTTTGAAAATGTGTATGAGTTTGGCTATTGTTGTATGGTTGTGTTTATATAATATGTATAGTTCATTTTGATAATGTGTATAAGTTGGGCTACTGTTGTATGGTTGTAATTGTATATGTATGTGTATTTGTATAATTTTATAGTTATTAATTGTATGGATTTATCGTTAATTTGTATAGATTGTATTGCATGCGTTTGAAACTTACATTTTTTATCATTTATAACAGATTTGAACAAGAAGAAGATGAGGATCAGATATTCTGCTAGAAACACCACCCGGACACAACATTCAAATGTAAATTGTGTATGGCTGTATAGGTTTGACTACTCTTGTATGGTTATACACGTATAATGTGTATAGTTCATTTTGAGGTGTATGAGTTTGGCTACTGTTGTATGGTTGTAATTGTATATAGTTCATTTTGTAATGTGTATGAATTTGGCTACTATTGTATGATTTTGATTGTATAATGTGTATAGTTCATTTAAAAACAATTTAAAGTAAAAAAGAAGAATTAGAGAACCATGATTAACAAGAAAGAAAGTACTGATTAACGTAAATTCAATTGAGAAAGAACAATCTTTGCTGATAAGGGAGAATCTAACAAAATAAAAACTGTCATAATAAACGTTAATAAAAAGGAAGAAGCGGTTGTAATTAAAAAACTGTCATAATAAACATTAATTAAAAACTGTTATATAAGAGAAAATCTTCCAAAATAAAAAACTAACATAATAAACGTTAATAAAAAAGAAGAAATGATTGTAATTAAAAACTGTCATAATAAACGTTAATTAAAAAACTGCCATATAATGGAGAATCTTACAAAATAAAAAACTGCCATAATAAACGTTAATAAAAATGAAGAAACGGTTATAATTAAAAAAAGTCATAACAAACGTTAATTAAAAAATTGTCATAATAAATGTTAATTAAAAATCTTACAATCTTTGATGATAAGGGAGAATCTTACAAAATAAAAAATTGCCATAATAAACATTAATTATAAAGGAAGAAACGATCGTAATTAAAATACTTTAAAAGAGTATTAACAATTTAATAAAGAGATATTTTATTAAAAGAAATATTAAAAAGGGGTAATTAAATAAAAAGTTTTCAAAAGGGGTATTTGATTAAAGTGAAATTTCATATAGGGTAAAAACAACAATTTCTCAAAAGATTATGAATTGACAAACTTATAGGCCCAGCTAGGCCCACACTTAGCCCAAGGCATAGGCCCAGATCGACTTGGAGAACCAAAATTAAAGATTCCAAAACTCGTTCATATTTAGTAAATACTCTCATTTCTCTCACTGTGTCCGTCAACTTCTCCAGATCGAGCTCCACACCACTGTAACCGGCGTTTTTCTACATTTGGCGTATGTTAATCCAGCTCCTACCCGACTGCTTTTATCTTGCTTTGTTTTTATCAGGTACGATATCAAATATCTTTTTAAAGCTTGAAAATGATTTTTATTTGAAAAAAAACTTACAACGAATGATTCGTATTTAACAGTTTTGTAACAAAACATTTCCAGTTAAATCAAAGCCCTAATTTCCGGCATTATTTATCGATCAAAGTTTTTCATTCCTTGTCTCTTCTGTAACACAAGTAGTGAAATTGTATTTTGTGTGCCCAGTAAGATATAATTGATTATCGACTGGTCATGAAAGAAGATTTTAAACTTACAATTCGTCTTGTGAACTGATATTTAATATGGATTTTTGATATCGGGTGCAGTTTTTACTTAATTCTGATAAGAAGGGCCTAACTGATAAAAGAAAAACTGCAGCCAAGTAAAAATCAGTTTTCCGTTGCCGGGAATCGAACCCGGGTCTTTCGGGTGAGAGCCGAATATCCTAACCGACTAGACTACAACGGAATTTTGATCTGGAAGAACTTATTTTAAATATTAAATATTTATCTGTATTTTGTCAGTTAACCGATTAATACGAGTTAATTTTCTCGTATTGCCTGAAAAACAGTTGATGGCAAATTTTCATTAGGTCTGCAATTTCACGGTTGAGTTATTGCCATGGCGATTTGTAGTAGTAGCATTATCACTTTCCCATTCCCAATTTCTCAACTCAACATCGAAAATTCAAAACTAAATTACGTTCAATTTATAGGTAGGTTGTTAATTCAAAAACGTGTAAATTTCGGCACCTGTAGATCCCAACTTCAACAAGTGCAAGCTATAGATGGTGGCGGAACAAAATTAGAAGTGGAAAAGCCAAGATTTAAGTGGCTTGAAGTTGGTTCTAATATTACAGAAGCGCAAAAGAAGGCTATAGCTGACCTTCCACAGAAGATGACTAAACGGAATAAGGCGCTAATGAGGCAAATTATTTGCTCCTCTTATCAATCTCAGGGAGCCAGATTATCGGATTTGATTGGTACTTGGGCGAGGAATATGAAACCTAGAAGATCTGACTGGCTTTCAATTCTTAAACAATTGAAGACAATGGAGCATCCTCTGTATCTTCAGGTACTTTTTTTCCTTAGTATGAATGCAAATGTACTTGTTAATTTCATGCTAACATTTAGATGTTTTCAATTGTTTAATTGTTGTAGAACATTGGAGTATGAACGTTTGGCTCTAATAGTCTGGAAGAAAATTGATGCTGTTATGTATTTATCTGAATACGTATTGCTCCATTATACCAGGAATTTATCTGGTTTTTGAATGCTGAAACTCTCAATTTTATCACTAGAGAGCTTTTGAATCTTAAATCCTAGTCAGTTTATTTTGTTTGATATAAGTAGTTTATCATGTTATTGTTTTTAAACTACTGTCAATCATCAGTTAATGAACAAGTTTTAACTCAAGCAGCAAAATTTTCAATAGAATTTCTGTCGCTGAAATGTTCCACTACTGTAGTTTTCTGTCCTGTATTTGTTCATCATAAAGATTTTTGTTGCTGTATTCTTCATTAAAGTTCTATTTTTGTTAAGAATGTAAAGCTTTTTCATGTGTTGGAAATTCTGAATTACTGCATTATTCTTTTCCACCCGTCAAATTTCTGTTTAATCTCTTGCTTTCGAGGGAGAAGAAAATCATTAACACCTACCTTTTCTGGGATAAATTTTGGTCTTTCTTTCGCAAATTCTTGGAATATTCATGCACTTGCGTTAATGAGGATCTTGAATGAAGATTAGGAAAGATAATCATGCTTAAGACAAATTTCATTGGTTACAGAATTTTGTTTATTCGCCAAAGAACTTGGCAAGTTGGTCTTGATAGACGGCTTATGACTTCTTTGTTAGGTTTCTGAACACGCCCTTCTAGAAGAATCCTTTGAGGCTAATGCACGTGACTATACAAAAATAATTCATTGTTATGGTAAGCAAAATCAGCTTCAAGAGGCTGAAAATGTTCTCTTAGCAATGAAGGAAAGAGGCTTCGTAGTTGATCAGGTAACCTTAACCACCATGATTCACATATACAGCAAAGCCGGTAATCTTGAGCAGGCTGAGGAAACTTTTGAAGAACTCAAGCTGCTTGGCCGCCCATTGGATAGAAGAGCATATGACTCTATGGTTATGGCCTACATTAGAGCGGGAATGCCTAGAGAAGGAGAACTTTTACTCGAAGAAATGGATGCCCGAGAAATATATTCCGGGACTGAAGTTTACAAGGCATTGTTAAGAGCTTATGGCATGGCTGGCAATGCTGATGGAGCTCAAAGAGTATTTGACAGAATTCAGATTGCAGGTATTCCTCCAGATGTCAAAATGTGCGGACTTCTTATAAATGCTTACCTGGCAGCTGGTCAAAGTCAGAAGGCTCTGATTGCGTATGAAAATATGAGGAAGGCTGGTATTGAACCTAGTGACAAATGTATAGCGCTGGTGTTAAGTGTATACGAAAAGGAAAACAATCTGGATGGAGCCCTGAACTTTCTAATTGGTTTAGAGCGTGACGGAATTTTGGTCGGTAAAGAAGCTTCGGAATTGTTAGCTGGGTGGTTTAAAAGATTAGGAGTGGTTAATGAAGTGGAGCTTGTTTTGAGAGAATTCGCCTCAAAGGAAGTCACTTGCTAAGTTCCTGCATGCCCAGTTCATTATGTTCAGAAATCAGATCTTATCATAGTTATAATCTACTTATTTTGGCTTTCTACTTGACATAGGGCAAAATTAGAAATGTTATATCAGTTGCGGCTTCTATCCGCTGCGATTTGGTTTCTCGAATTGCGTAATCTTTTGCTGCTGCAAGTGATTAGTAGAGCAACTAAAAGCTTCAGTTGCTGAGGAAAATTAGATTTGTTATTTTATCATGTCTCTCCACTTAATCATCCTTTCTCTTTTTGCCTCTAAAAGTTTGTATTTTGTGCTTGCCATCGGCTGCACGCATAATTTCATGCTGCTACTTGTGCAATTGAATTACTTACTAATCTACTTTCCATGTTAAGTGCTAAACACAGAACTTGTTTCTGAACTTCGCACTTTTGTGTGAATTTACAGTTTTGAATTGGCTTAATACGTATTCCGCCTTGTAAATTTGACGCAATGGTCCTATTGGACCGGTAAAATTGGCGAATCTGGCAAATGTTTATGTGGGGACTAGAGTTATACTTCCAGTTCCGTTTAACTTCAAATTCTGATATGTGGATCTTTACTGTCTCTGAGCTCTAATTATTGGGTCTATGCGAGATCCACACAACGGCGCACTTCCTGGATTAATATAGGGTAATTTTTGTAAACCACCCCTTATGTAGAATATGATTTTAAATATTAGTAAATACCCTCTTTAAACTTCACAATTCATTAATTAGTATTTTTATTCACTAAATACCATTTTCATTTAATTAATACCCAATAAAAAAACAGATCAAAATAAAATATTTATTATTTAGTAATTTAAACTCCTAAACATAACCTAACACAAACTCTCTAAAAACGATA
>CATIWQ010514651.1:0-15851 GCA_949673415.1 Euphorbia schlechtendalii
AATCAAAAGAAAGAGAGGATAACCAATGAGTTATGCAAAAGGTGAGGAATGGTAAGGAGCAGAAACTGCAACCATTCAGTGAGTGAAAAAAGAAAAGAAAGCATAGCACGAAATATGGGTACAAAGTACAAAGTACTTCAAAAACATATGCTTAAAAGAAAAAAATGAGAGAAAGTGGTATGGAGCATAAAATACAACAACTGAAAAAAGGGGAGAGTGGTATGGAGCATAAAATGCAACCACTAAGAATGTTTTAGCATCCAAGGTTACCTAAAAATGCCTTGAGAGAAAATTATTCAAAGTGTGCTTTCTATGTCCTTTATACTTTATGCTATGCTTAAGAGAAGGAAATATTCGAGCATGCATATAACGCTTATATGAAGATGCGATTTGGTTGAACCTCCATTAAGAGCAAAGGTATGCAAGTAGACTATGTGAATTGCACATGACTAATTTGTGGGAAATTTTACACTTCTACTTGAATCTTATGCAACGTGGGAATGTGATGCTCACTACAATAGTCTTTCGCTAAATGAGGTACGAACTTGAATACTAATTTACATACTTCTGTTGTTTTTACCTTGAGGACAAGCCAAAAGTTAAGTGGGGGGGTGTGATAAGTGTATAATTACACTTATTATCATGATAATTTTACACATTAAACACTATAATTTAAGTCATTTTTATACTTCATATAAAAGATTTCATGTGGTATGTAGTTGTTTTTTATGCAAATGTAGGTACTAGGTAATTCTTGGAAGTAAAACGATTAAAGTTGGAAATCTATGAAAAAAGAGTGAAAAAGGTGCAAAAAGATGCGTGGAACTTAAGCATTTGGCAAAGGATCGAAGATGTCAAAGATTGGTAGAAATCGCAAAGATGAATCATGTGAAAAAAGGCATGTCACGATCATGACACACATATCACGGTCTCGACTTGTTAACTTTCACAATAAAAAGTTGCCAACCAAGTATTCACGGTCATGACCTTGGTGGTTTTTTGGTCAACTCTTCTCTTCTTTCAACTTCCGGATAAGAACGATCAACAGCCATCAACTACCAAATGAAAAGACACCTTTTGGAAGTCAACCAATCATGAAAAGGTGCCTTTCCATTGTGGATAAGATCAAACCAATTCAACCAATCACAATGAAGAGGTGTAATTCTTTGCCAATGGACACGACTCTTAGTTTGGATAGACGCAACCCTTCGTACTCTATAAATAGGGCTCCAAACTCACCAATTTCATGGGCAATGGTGTGGTGTATTATGTGGTGTGGCATGAGTGATAAGTGTGTCGCATAGATAGAGAGTAAAAATATCTAGATTTCGTTACATTCATAAGTGTTAGAGAGAAAATGTATAAGTGATTCGAACCTTATTTCGATCACTAGATTTCTCTACATATTCGAGCGATTGTTGTATAAGTGTAATTGCAAATCACTTATCAATAAAATTTTTCATTCTTCAATATTGGTTTATTCGATATTCACAAAGAATAGCATCCTATAGGAGGTTTTGTACGAGTCGAGACTTAATTCAAAGCAGACGCGGGAATTGCGGGAATTGACGACTCCCATTAAAGAGTGGATATGGTTTGATCAACTTTAGCTTTCACTTGCATACCTTACAACTTTACTTTACTTTTTACTTATACTTTCTATTTCGAAGTTTATGATATGCCTATGTGTCATGATGTGTATTTCGTGTTGAGTCTTTTATAATAATAAAGTTATATGCTTTTGAGTTAACTTTAAGAATAGTTTCAGGGTTAATGAGATTGTGTATAGTCATAGGATCTGTGATTATAATGATGTTTAGTGAGTCAACATTTTTGGAATGGTAACTTGCTAAATATGGCTATGTGAGGGCGACCCGTACTAAGCAAAGTAATATTGTTATCCAGGTTAATATAATCGTCTTAATTCGCTTGTACTGGATTAAGAAAAGTCATTTCATGTGTTGCTCTATGGTGAATAATTGAATATCTGAGTGTCCAGAACAGAATCTATTAAATTAATATAGTGGACGTAATATCTTTGATGATTTTGCACGTTTTCTTTGCTATACTTGTTCGTAGGGAATATCTATATACTTTTTATCTTCTCTAATCTTTCATACATTTATCTATCCATCCATCATTCTAATCCTCTAAAATAAATTACATTATTTTCTTTTGTTCCGTTCCTCTTGTTGATCTTTAGAACTAGTTCCTTCCCTGTGGGATCGATATATTTTAAAACTACATCGTAATTGTATACTTGCAGTGGTCACCATTTTTCTATTTAGATAAGCAGTATTGACAAAACTTGTTCGTATTTTGAACTCTTATCTTATCGGTAGGAAAGTGGGAGACAAGGTTTTTGGCTTCTTTATAAAATATAAATCCTCAGAGTCAGTAGAGTCAAAACCTTGTGAACAAAAACCTTTTTCAACCTTTACTTCAAATACAAACATGCCTCGTGTTAAGGTAGCCGCCAATAGAAGAGAAATCTCAAACTATCAACAAGAATACGGTAGTCCTTTTCCCATTCGTTCAAGTGAGGAGGGGAAAAGATTCCAAGTTTTAAACAAATTGGAAATCACCGGTATGATCTTTCTTGATATGGTTTTCTTGGAGACTTTAGGCCTCCATGAGCAAATGGGATTTATATCTTTGATTTGGGTTTAAGCACATTTGTGGGGATGTGATTTCCACAAAATCATGATTGGATTTTGGAATGTCTAGTGACATTCGATTTTGAAGATAAAAAGAAGAGGGCTATTCAATTTCGCAACCAAAGTAGGCATTATACCGTCACAAGGAACATGATGAATGCTTGGTTCGGGTTCGAAATTGAAAATTCATCAAGCATGATGGAATCTTTTCAAGCAAATCGAGTTTGGGTAGATTTAACGGGTAAAGGAATTTTCGATCCCAAAAATTCTCCTAATAAACTTATTAACAATGAATGTATTCTTCTACTCCACAAATACCTTGCCACTTCGATATTTTATCGAGTAGAGAACACCAAAGTCCAAAAGAGAGATTTGTTTGTTCTTTCTTGTGCAATGAATAAGAAAAAAGCAGAGTTCGTGGATATAATTTGGGACATAATGAAGAAGAATTCAACGAGCATGAGAGACAAGATTGGGGCAGCCGAAATTATCACCACCATTATAATAGGTGCCCGAGATGAACTCCCCAATGTTCAACATCCGGGTGAGTACTTTTGATATATGGATGGAAGTTACTTGAAGAATACCAGACTCCTTCAAGAGAACAATGGTGTTTATTCTTTCTAATCCTACTCCAACCACACCAAGAAACTAATCTCGAGTCATGAAGATTCTTCCATTGGCCCATTTGATCTAACAGCTAGACGTCGTCCTAGAAAGGCTCTGATGATTGAAGAAGAAGATGAAGATGAAGAAGACGAAGCTCTGAAAGATTAGAAGGTGAGTATGGAGCAAAAATTGGATAATTTCCAAGCGGAACTTGGGGTAATGAAAAAAGACATGAAGATTCTAAAGAAGAGTAATAAATCGATGCTTCGAAAGTTACTATCTTTCTTTAGAAAACAAAATCGATGATTCTAAAGAAGAGTAATAAATCGATGCTTCGAAAATTATTATATTTCTTTAGAAAACAAAATTATCAATTTACTCCTAGTCCTTCTCAATAAAAACGGGTTTACTATTTTTTTTACTTTTCTTTTTCAAAGTTTTAGACTAGTTAGTTATTTTTTTTTATGTTTTTCATTTTTAGTAAAATCTCTCACAATGAGGACATTGTGTTATTTAGTGTGGGGCGGGGGGCATTTGTAAAAAATCCCAAAAATACAAAAAAATCAAATAAATTAAAAAAAATTGAAGAATGAAAATTTTCTTGATTTTGTGTTATTTATACATTATCTATACCTATACTATACTAACATATGTTCTAAGGTTATTGTGAGTGTTAGGTATTACAAGTTTGATGTTAGTGCAAATTTCGAACAAAATTTTTTGTTTCGAGTTTGAGCGCACGTTGAGAGTGTGAGCACTTCATGGCACAACATTTAGCATTTGGCAAGAATAAGTGGTGAGTAACATTCAAAAGCACCATTCCAAGTAAGTTTTGATATATATTTCAATGCAGCATGAATCAGTATAAGTTATATAGTAATAGTTTAAAGCTACCGATAAGTTTTGAGTGGAGTAATATGTAGTAGTGTTCTTACTATGAGTTTTATATGCTATTCTCGAATACGTCCTATAAGTACTGAGTGTCTTTAAAGTGTTGGGAAACTATAGCCATAATACTTTGAAAGTGATCAATAAAGGATGAGGGTATTAAGAAAAATAAAATCAAAAGAAAGAGAGGATAACTAATGAGTTATGAAAAAGGTGAGGAATGGTACGGAGCAGAAACTACAACCATTTAATGAGTGAAAAAAAGAAAAGAAAGCATAGCATGAAAAATGGGTGCAAAGTATGAATCTATATTTCAAAAATATATGCTTAAAAGAAAAAAAAATAAGAGAAAGTGGTATGGAGCATAAAATGCAACCACTAAAAAAAGGTGAGAGTGGTATGGAGCATAAAATGCAACCACTAAGAGTGTTTAGCATCCTAAGTTACCTAAAAATTCCTTGAGATCAATCTTTTCAAAAGCGTGCTCCTTTTGTCCTTTATACTTTATACTATACTTAAGAGAATGAAATATTTGGGTAAGCATATAACACTTATATGAAGGTGCGATTCGGTTGACCCTCCATTAAGAGCAAAGGTTTGCAACTAAACTATATAAATTGTACATTACTAATTTGTGGGAAATTTTGACTTTTACTTGAACTTTATG
Source organism: Euphorbia schlechtendalii (assembly GCA_949673415.1). Taxonomy (NCBI): domain Eukaryota; kingdom Viridiplantae; phylum Streptophyta; class Magnoliopsida; order Malpighiales; family Euphorbiaceae; genus Euphorbia; species Euphorbia schlechtendalii. Next base: position 4,822 of record CATIWQ010514651.1, read on the forward strand.
CAACGTGGGAATGTGGTACTCACTATGATAATCTTTCACCAAATAAGGTACAAACTTGAATTACTAATTTATACGCTTTTGTTATGTTTACCTTGAGGACAAAGCAAAGATTAAGTGTGGCGATGTGATAAGTGTGTAATTACACTTATTATCATTATATTTTTAATCATAAAATGATATGGTTTAAAGTCATTTTATACTTCATATAAAAGATTTCACCTGGTATGTAGTTGTTTTATATGCAAGTGCAGAAACTAGGTGAATCTTGGGAGTAAAATGATCAAAGATGGAATTCTATGTAAAAAGAGTGAAAAAGGTGCAAAAAGATGCGTGGAACACAAGGAATTGAGTTAGGATCAAAGTTGTCAAAGATCAGTAAAGTTGCAAAGAAGAATCATGAAGAAAAGCACATGCCATGATCGTAACACCCATTCGCGGTCGTGACTTGTCATTCTTCACAAGCAAAAAGTTACAAACCAATGTTCACGATCGCGATATGTATATCGCGCTCACGACTTGTGATGGTTTTTGGTTAACTCTTCTCAACTACCAACCACCGGATAAAAACGATCAACCGCCATCAACTGTCAGACAAAAAGACACCTTTTGGAAGCACTCCAATAATGAAAAGGTGCTTATCCATTGAAGATGAGGATAAAACTTTGCATCCAATCACATTGAAGTGATACAACTCTTTGCCAATGGACACGACTCTTCGTTTGGATAGACACAACCCTTCGTACTCTATAAATAGGGTTCAAAACCAACCATTTTCGTGGCATGACATATGGTGGGCAATGCATAGCAGTGCATAACATGATAGAGAGTGAAAATTGTATAGATTTCACTAGTTTAAAGTGTTAGTGAGAAAAATGTTTAAGTGATTCGATTCTTGTTTCGATCACTAGATTTCTCCACATATTCGAGTGATTGTTGTATGAGTGTAATTGCAAAGCACTTATCACTAAAAGTTTCTATTCTTCAACATTCATTTGTTCGATATTCACAAAGAATAACATCTTAGCGGAGGTTCTGTACGAGTCGAGACCGAATTCAAAGTAGACTCAGGAATTGTGGGAATTGACGACTCCCATTAAAAGAGTGGATATAGTTTGATCAACTTTAGCTTTCACTTACATACCTTACACCTTTACTTTGTTTTCAACTTATACTTTCTATTTCGAAGGTTATGATATGTCTATCTATCATAACGAGTATTTCATCTTGCATCATTTATATTGATCAAGTTATATGCTTTCGAGTTGACTTTAAGAGTGATTTTGGGGTTAACAAGATTGTGTATAATCACTAGATCTGTGATTATAATGCTCTGTTTAGTGAGCCAACATTTTTAGATTGGTAACTTGCTAAATATGGCAATGTGAGAGCGACCCGTACTAATCATAGTAATATAGCTATCAAGGTTCTTATAAGTGTCATAATTCGTTTACCCTAGACTTAGAAAAGTCATCTCATGTGTTGCTCTGCGGTGAATCATTGAATATTAGGGCGTCTAGAACCTTATTTGTTGTAGTTATCTAGTTCACGAAATACTCTTGATGATTTTGCATGTTTTTCTCTGTTAAAATTGTTCTTAGGAATATCTTTATATTTTATATCTTCTCTAGTCTGTTCATACATCTATCCATTCATCAATCTATCATCCAAATCCCTCCAATAAAAATTATCTACTTTTGTTTACCCCGTAACTCTAGTTGGTCTTTAGAACCGAATTCCTTCCCTGTAGGATCAATATCCTTTAAAACTACATCGCAATTATATACTTGCAGTTATCATCATTTTTCTATTTGATAATCGATACTGACAACACTTGTTCATACTTAGAACTTTTATTTTATCAGTAGAAAAGTGGGGAACAAGGTTTTTGGCACCGTTACCGAGGATAAGCCTTTCAGAACGAGTATAGCTAAAATCTTGCGAACAAACCCTAATATCTTTTCTCTCTAATTCTCTCATCTGCAAAATGGTGAACACCTAGAAATCCCTCATTCTTCAAGGCTCTTTAAAGAGAAATATGTTTGTGCACATAGATGGAGCACCTAAAAAGGTTATTTTTCCTAAGGAACCAGATTCGCCAAGATCAAATAGATAAAAGATCAAGAGTTTGGACCAGTATTTGAGGTCGATTATGATTGTCTGTTGGAAAATAAGACCATGCATAGGTCATCAGGTAGCAAAACCTCAGCCAATTTCTGCTCTTGGACGCTTCAGCCATCAAGGAATTGATAAGGAAATTTTACTCAAGTCTCTACTCAATCGAGGGATTCAATGATGTTCTGATGGTGGAGATTGACAATACCTCCTACCTGATTTGTGCTAAGCTGATTGGCAGTCTCCTCAACATGCCATTGAAGGGCACAAAGCTGAGGAGAACTAGAGATGAAGAAGTAGTGGCAGTTCCTGAAGATTGGGAACTCCCAGCTGATTATGATTTTGGTGAAATTGCTGTATTAAGGATGAGTTGGGAGGTAAGGGCATGCCATAAACTTTTAATCAAGCTAGTGTTACCAAATACGGGATCACTGAGCAGTTGTACGTATTTCGAAAGATGCGTAGTCTACTATATGGTAGAGGGGAAATAACTCAATTGGCCAGTGATGATTCTTCATCATTTGACCAAGGTTACTACCAAATACCATTATGGGTACTTGATTACTGCAATTATGAAGGCTGTGAGAATGGACATCTCTACCTTCATCGATGGGTCGGGAGAGACAATTGTCCTGTTGAAGAAGACTTTAGACTTCAACTACTTTAGAAAGTTGAAGAATAAACAAGTCCACACCGTATAAACAAAGGTTCAAGAATTGAAGCTGAAGAAGGAATAGAGTGGAACCAACTGTGTTCCCTGTAAATGTGCATAAGGAGGATGAAGATGTGTTTGTAGTGAACTATGAAGGGTTCAATGAGGAAAATGCAAATGATGTTCCTCTGTCTGCTCAGCTGGAGCAAATGGCAATAGCTTCTTCTCCTACCAGTCAAAAGGTTAAAATTGCGGCTCAAAAGATGAGAGTCAGCCTAGCAAAAGCAACGGTAAGAAATGCTCCTGTCTAAACTCAATCAAAGGCTAGAAATAAGATTAAGTTGAAGACTTGCACTCAGAGGGAAGCTAAGGAAAGGCAAAGGAAGAAGAAGAGGTAGCAGCAACTTGAAAATCTTCACTCCCACCTCCTACTCGAGAAGTTGTGGAGAAAATCAAGAATATGACTGCAAGGGAGCTAAGTGAGGGTTTATTAGAGAAGAAGCGCAAGTTTGAAGAACCTATAGAGGCTAGTGTCCAAGGTCGCTCCAAGAAATCTAAAGAGGAATCTGAAATAATAAGTCCTAGAGCTGCCAAGGAGGTGGAGTCTATTATCTCCAAGCTACAGGTGCTCAAAGAAAGAGATCTACCAAACCTCACTCAAGAGAAATATCCAGATTGTGAGCAGCAAAGAGGATGATAATGACATGGAGGTCATCAACCAAGAAGAATCTTCTCTTCCTAGTGAAAACATCCAAAGCAACCTTGATACTCAAGAAACTGAGTCTCTTCCTACTCAAACTGAGTTACTTGAGGCTGACCCATCATTGGGTCAAACAGCTAACCAACAGGTAGATTAAAATCCTTCCCCAAATTCTTTTGTAAATCCTGAACAACCACCTTTTGTAAATTTTGTAATTCCTCTATCTTTTGTAAATTCCTCTCCTAAAAATTCCTCTCTTGTAAGTTCTCAAGTAAATTCCCCAATCTACATCTCTTCTACACCAAATTCTTCTCAAGAAAAGACCAACCCTTCTTCACCACCTCCACAAACCCAAACATCTCCCATTCCTTCCCTTGTAAAATTTAAACCAAACTCTACTCATTTTATTCCAACTGTACAAATTTCTGAGCCCACCCTTTCTTCAAACCCATCCTCTACCCTTCTAATCCCTTAGATTAGAGAAGTTCTTGAAGCCGAGAACTTCGCTCAGCAAGGAAAAACAATTGAGGAAGTTGCTAAAGCAATCTTTATAGCCGAGGAAGCAACTCCCTCCAACAGCAAGCCATTCTAAGTTAACCTGACTAATTTATCCATTTTGGCTCAGATTAGGGAGTTGTCCATGATGAAATTCCTAAATCTCCCAACTAATACTGAATTGCATGGTGCAGTAACCTAAGTGCTACTGATACATGAATTGACGGACTTGTTCGCTAAAAAGAAGGCTAAGCTTCTGGAGTTTGATGAACATTCTAGCATTCCCTCTAAATCAATTTACATTAAGGAATTGGAGAAGATTCAAGGGAGCCTATATACAATAAGGAACCATCTAGCAAAGGAAAGTGTGAAAAGCTTAGTGGACTAGATGGCTCTGATCCTAACCAAGAAGAGTGACTTGTAGCTTAGCTTAATGTGACCATCTCTTCTATCCCAACTTCAACTGTTATAGCTAACGTCATGGCAAGAAAAGTGAAAGATAGTATAGATGGTGCCGCAGAATAGCTAAGTAGTTCAAATGCTACTCTAGCAACTCAAACTATGTAGTTTCAAAAGTTTGGCAAAGAACAAGCCAGAATAAAGACCAGCACCGATAATAAAATCAGTGAATTATCCAAGTAGTTGAATGTAAATAAGGATCTCAGGTATAGCATGTGCGAACTAATGGAGAAAATGTCTAAGTTGATGGTCGCCTACGACACCAAGGTTGATATAGTGGTGATATTTGTGGAAACAATTATGAAGATGATGGTAAAGCATGTGCTTAACATGGATGCGCTTGGAAGGAAACTTGACTCAACTTGCACCCTTATCAAGAACAACACCGATGACTCTATGAAGAAAGCACAAAAGGCCTTACTTAGTGCAATGGGTAAACTATTTCCTGAGCCAACTGAGTCTATTAATCTTGATAGTAGTCTCACTATGCACAAGAAGCTGAATGCCCAGAGGGACCGCCTTAATGAAATTCAAGGAAATGTAGATCAATTGATACTATTGGACTGTATGATGCAAGGGACATTAAGTATACAACAAAGATTATCAATCTCATGTACCCAAGGATTGTTGACATGGAAGCGAAACTGAAGATAGCTCTATCTACATAAGATTTCAGAGGTCTCCTTCAACAGTTTGTTTGCCAAGGCTTCGATCAAATTGCACATCTAACCAGTTATCACCATTTGCTTCTACAAGAATTGAATGATCAAGACATTCTTTCAATGATAGGAAAGGAGCAACTGGAGCAAGAGATTTCGCCAGCCATCTTAGGAAAGCAAGAGGATTTTCAATCTATAATTGACTCCTTCAATAATTGTCTCCAACAGATGATCACGAGACAAATATCAAAGGGGGAGAAAGTAGCTGAAGAATCTCCAAAGGCATCTCAGCACCATAAATCAAGAATTTCTCTAAGGCCTCGACATCCTCCACAATAGCATTAATAACAACACCACTATCAATAATACTCTAAAGGTGGCGGATCAGCAACACTCCCATTGATAGCCTTAGTATAGAAGCCTTAGAATAGAAAAACTTGTAATAGCACGTTAGTTTGTAATTACTTAGTATAGGGTACAATTTGTGTACTAACTAAGTTTTATTCAATGAAAATTGCAAGTTTATTTCATCAAAGTTAAGAGCTTCTTAACTTGTTACATATACTGTGTTATTTTTGTTTGTAAAATGTTGCAGGAATTAACTTATACCAACTTCAAGGAGAAGTTCAGTAAGGCAAAGTCCCAAGATTAAAGAAAATTCATCTAGGTGTGGGAAAGTCATGTTGATTGAAGAAAATCCACTCAGTATGGGGGAGTCTATACTGACCAAGGAGTTCACTCAACATGGGGGAGTCTTACATCACTCATCAAGTATTCTTATATTTATAAACTATTTATTTAATTAATTTCTTCTACTACCTAGTTTGTTATCTGTTCCAAAATGGAGGAGATTGTTGAACCCAAGTTAATAGTACTTCAAAGTACTTAAAATGTTTTGGAAATAATAAAATATCTAGAATAGTGAAATGAATTAAATATTAAGTAGACTCTTAATTAAACAAGTTTACTTGAGTTAGTTTAAGGAAAAACAACTCAGTTTAACGAGTTTTGATTAAGTTATGGCTTAGAGTAAGTAAACCTGAGTTGGGCTGAGTATTACATAGTTTATGACATATAGTCTCAGCGAAGCTAAGTAGCTTTTATTTATTAAAAGATGAGTTTTTTTGACACTTGGAAATAATATGACATGTCTGCGTTTAACTTTGCCTGTGAGAGACGGAATATTCCTTTCATGCTTTTTAGGTAAAAAGCTTTGAAATTAAAGAAGATATTCAAGTGATCCTCACAACCAAAAGGTGTCAGTACGAAATGTTGGAAATTTCTCACTAACGTCGAAAGAAAAAGGTATCTTCTAACAAGCGGTGTTTTCCAATGTCTCTGTGCTACCCTACAACATCAGCAACCAAACAAATCACAAGCTTCCATGTTGCATCTCGCGCGCCTCTCTATCAGAATGGATTTTCTTGAAGAGATGAGTTTTTTACGCATCAAGATTAACGAATTAATCTCACGCTTCAACGTTCTAATTGTCTATCTCTAAACGTCCTAGAATCCATTTCAAACGGGAAGATTCAAAAGCTTTGAAGAGGAGAGAAATTTGAGAACGAGTTAGAATGAGAAGTTTGGAACAGTTACTTCTAATTCTTCCAAATTTAAATAGAAGATTGAAGTAGACGTTCAAGCTTGGTAAATCACCTTCAATTACTTAAGAGTTGAAAATTCTGTCAAAGCAATCCCAACATTTAGAAATTACAATTTCAAGCAATCTAAAGCAAATGCTCATCTTCCTATTCATTTGTAATAGAGAAAAATCAGATTATCTTAGAAATTTAGATAAGTTTAACCATTGTAAAAGGATTCAACATTTTTATAAGTTGAACTTCTTCATTCGCAAACTTTCAATTACATCTATGAGTTAGTTTAGGAATGGTACCTAAACTGAGTATGAGTGGTAGTTAGAAAGAAAAGTAATTTCTGTAATTTGGTCTACCCGCTGTAAAGGATTCTGCGCCTAAGGAAGGAAATAAACCACTAGTGGATTAAAGCTCGGAAAGAAATCCGAGGACTAGAGGTAGGCTAGGGGCTGAACTAGGATAAACTCTCAAGTGTGATCTATTAAACCTTACTATTGCCTTTATAGTGATTCTGCTCATTCATCTTCTCTCTATTTATAAGTTTCACTTGAAAAAACCAATCCAAGCTTAGTAGGTTACTCAACACAAGATTGAAGACAAACTATATCAACTCAGCTGAGTAGTTTATAGTTTTTACACCCATGTGCACAACATACTTATCTCAACACGCATCTTAAAACTGAACTTGGAATTAATTTTTATAAATCTTAAAAAGAACAAAGTAATCGCATTCGCCCCCATCCGTTCGATTATTTAAGCTAAAGCACACCAACAGTATAAAGTGGAATATACACTTGATGAAATTACCTGTGTGAGTATGGAGTGGGGCCGCTTCTATAAGATAGTGGAAATATCTACTAGGACGCTTATGAAAGACCAGGCAGGCGCATGACCTAATTATGAAAAATCACGTCAGAAATGTATCTTTGTATAATGTGATATGGTAAAATACCTATTTCACATTAGCGCTTATTTGGTTCAATTAACTTTATGTTCCACCAAATATTTCGTGGATTAAATTTTATCAATCAAGCATTAGTTCAAGTTTAAAAGACACCGATTCCATGCATTATATGTCAAACCTGAGATATCCAGAAATTTTATTTTATCAAAATATTTTTGAAATAGTTGGGGGATTGTTGAGAATTTTGTTATACTATTTCAAAAAGAAAGTGTATTATGTGCTAAAATGTTTACTTTAAATTATTTTATGTTATTATATAATAATATGTTTACTTTAAATTATTTTATATTATTATATAATAATTATAAACTATTTGGAGTTTTATAATGATACGATAAATGACGTGGGCATACGTTTTATAATTTATTGTTCCCTCCATCTACTAAATATTGATGTTTAAACGAGATTTTGAATTCTCTTTTTTATTGTCATTTTATATTTTCAATGTATTTTTTTCTAAGTTTTCCATTACTATCTTTATTAATTAGTTCAACTTTCAAGATAGCCATATTCCAATCTCCAACAAGAAGATGAGAAGATTCTAGGATTCAATAATTAAACACTAGCAAAATGTTTGTGTTGAACATATTAATGAAATCTTGAAAATAGAGTATGACATTGATTAAAAGGTAAATTAGTAAATTACCTCATTTGTTCAATTGTTATTTTAAAAACTGTAAATGAGTTAAAATGATGATATTAGTAGATGGAGGTAGTATTATGTTTTCAATTTATTGTGCAAACAAAAAATAAGGGAACGACCATATATTTTTTTCTAGATGGTCATTTTGTAGATACTTTTATCATTTTTCAATGAGTATTACACGACTTTAATTTGTTACTTAACTGTCTACGTTTTTGTTTCACTATAACATCAACTATTTTGTTTTGATGAATCAATATATATTCTCAATTTATATGGAGGTTTATTGGACCTGAGTTTTTTCAAGGTGATACAAAATATATTTTGGCTTAAATCGCAATGTTATATGATATATAAATGGTTAGTCTTTTGAGGGCCAATGAGAGCAAATAATTATTCTTTCTGATTACTTATGTCCCCGTGAGTTTTTGGATATGTATTGCAATTTTGATTTTGTTATTACTTTCAAGTTGAGATTGAAAAAATTGTTTAATTCTGGAAGGAATTACCAAATATCCTTTAATGACAATGCCTGGCACGACTCAACTTTTCGGGTGTTCAAGTTTCTTTAACTTATTTTACTATTTATATTATAATATATTTTCACATATATTCTATTGATTATGCTTATCTTTTGCTTGAAGGTTGGAACGGAAAATTTCATAAAATGAATTTCTCAATTAGCTGACACCTCTATATCCAAGAGACAAAAATCAGAATCGAAGAATTTATTTATTTCATTTATTCATGACATTATTTTCCAACACATTTGTGCCTTCTTAAGTAGATGTTGTTTGATTCCAATTCTGTAGAGCTAATATTTAAATGATAAAAAGTACGGTTAAATTTGGGTTTGACATGTTCCAGTCATTTTTATCAATATAAACAATTAAATATATTATAAAGTACAAGTCTTAGAATTTTTAAACTTGATTGTCATTTTTTTTCATGTAATTTTCTTTAAAAAATAAGGTGATTTTGCTTATCAATTCAGAAGTATTTTTTATTTTGCGTATATCATATTCATCCCTATTACAGATTTGGTGATTAAAAATATTCATCTTCTCTTCATGAAATATTTTATTGGAGATTTCTCTCCCCCTGTAGACGATCTCAATAAAATTTGGAGATTCAAGTTCATTAAAGTGAGTTATAAACGACATATAAGTTGCATAAAATGTTAAAACAACTACAAAACTATATACATATGGTGAATTTTGATGTTTGATAAAGTTCTACTTGCTTCCACGGCGTAGAAAAAGTACAAAGCTATCTACAACTTAAAATATAAGATGTTAGAAATGCTTAATCTGTAATGAGAAATAAAGCAATTTTTTCTTAAAATCTCACTATGAAAGAAAATTCATGTAAGATGTATAAAACATCGATTATAATGGTGTGGAGTAATGATTGAGGCATTTAATCCTAATTTCTACCTACTTTTGGTGGTTATGAACTTATGATATTCAATTATTCGTAGATATTAAAAAGAGAACTTAAGAGTCATCAATCACAATCTCTCTTTATGGGTGAAATCTAATTACCAACTGCTAGAAAAATAATTTTCACCTATATGCATATATAGTTGTGGTAGTTACAATAACTAAATAATTATAGCAAATATTTGTCGTCTTTGAATTTAACACTTAAATGTTTTCATATATTAGTGTCAACATCAGGTATAATCAAATCTAAAATGATTATATAGGTTGGAAATATATACTTTATTTGTATTAGGCTTCTAATGAAATATGTGATTTAACATCTTCAGATAATGGTAGAAAAATCCACTAGAAACTCTCTACCCCGAAACAAAATCTTCAGACAATTTTCAAAAAATGCCACGAAAATAAAATTATGAGTAGAACAACTGTATAAAATAAATATGAATGTTACACCGTCTTTGTTGAGTCTCGTCTAATGATGACTCTTACAAATAACAATGAAATTGTAGTTGAACTATAATAAAGGTTTACAATGGTTAATTTCTGCTTCACGAATTCAGGAATTTTTTTATTAGGGTGTTCACATATATCATAAAATGTAAAAAAATATAGAGTAAGATATGAAATGTATTTTTTCTAAAATAAATGGATAGTTTCGTACTAATATGGGACGTTCAATGTTAATTTTTCATGGAGTTCATTTATAATTTGCTAGTAAATTTACACTGAATTTGAGGAATAAGTGGCATCCAAGGACCCCACAACTGCCATCTACCCATCCTTGTAGGTAGCTAGTAGATAGCTAGAATGATTCTAAATCTCAAGGAACATAGTGATTAGGGAGGCTACTCGTTGTTGCTTGTAAATATTGCTTGACTTATCTTCCTTGATAGATTAACTAAGGGCATCTTCTTTGAAGTTCCAGCCTCAAAATATGAAGTAACAACAGCTCAATTCAATCTTATTGAAATCGAACTGGATATTGAACTAGTGAAGTAAGTAGTTCATGGTTTTATTGGTTTGACCAGGTTCAATCGTGATTTAATTGTTATTTATTTTTTATATGTAAATATTTAAATGATATATTTTGATGTGAATCCGGCTACGCCGAACTCAATGAATTTCCCGATCGTGAATTGAGGTTTATGAAAAACAAAGAATATAGAAAAAAATAGATTCAAAATCAGAGTATTAAATAAAAGGGTAGCAATAGCACAACCAATCCTAGCAAATAAAACGAACAATCAAGTTAACATATAGTTAACGCAACCTTTCGAATTGGATGAAAGAACCTGTTATGGGGTTG
>CATIWQ010514702.1:0-12847 GCA_949673415.1 Euphorbia schlechtendalii
CTTAAATTGGATTCCAGGATTGGCACACTTTTCAGATGTACAGAGAAAAGTTTCTTGGCGTATGTGGGTCGTCACAAGGAAAAATTCCCTCATTTGAATAGTTTGTACAATGACAAGTTGACTGAGGCAATCAATGAGGAGGGAAGAAAGTCATGAATCTATTAGGTATTTGTATCTTATCTAATTCAAGGAAGTAAACGTCATCAAGTTCACTTTTGTTTGCCATTCTTAACAAGGATGATCTTGAGGGGAATAGAAGAAAAGAACTGTTTTGAAGGTTATTAAGACACATCAAATTTCCCATCAAAATCTTACTTGTCCATTCATCAGTTGTGTTTAAGCCATCATCCTTATGCAACGTCTCCTCTTGATCCATAAGAGTCTTCATTGCATCTGCCATCCTTTCTCATTTTTAGCTTCATCATAACTTCCTGGCTCAAGAAAATCGACATCGATAGTTTACCTTCATCAACAATAAATCTATCTTGATCTTTCTTAAGTGGACAATCGAAGTACTCTCTGGCTACACTCTTGAAGGCTATATGATTGATAGAATCTCATCTACGGGATTGAATGAGAAGCTTTTCCTTTCATTAGAATGTTGAAAATTTGATTACCTATTATCAACAATCACACGCATATGAAGAGAACTCATGGGTCAGCCGTAACCTAGCTTTTCTACACTTTCTTGTCGGTTACTCATGGTCGTTGGCGTCCAGCCTCTCTATTCTCAACATCCGTTAACAGATGACAGGCCCTTCCTGACCTAGACCCTTTCTACAGCTCCCGTCCTTCATCGTATCATGATCTTCACCCCAAGAAATTGTATGATTCGGTTGTTTCTTTTGCTCAATATAGCAACAAATCTCAGTTTAATACGAGTTGCATCTGTGGACCAGATTTTTTGTTTGAAGTTGCTAAAAAGTTGTCAGGCTAGGCTTCCAAAGATGTTATCCACATATAACTATTTGAGTGATGTTCTACGTAGCCCAGTAGTCTTAAGTTGAAACCTCCTTTGAGGACTAATCATTTGATGGTGTCTAGGTTATGTTCTTTAGGAATAAATTGAACTCAATTATATTGATCTCAAATTTGTAATTGTTTTGAACTGAATTGATACTATGTTGAGATGCAAAAGTACAGAGCACATTCTCACGTGATTGTTTTAAAATACAGTAGTTTAGTTTAGTTGAATGATCATATTTTGTTTCCATAGCAACTGATCTTTGTGCACTTCTTTAAGTGATTAATTGATTACGGTTACATGCCTTAATGCAGTTGTAATGAATTTTCGATATCAGTGCTATATGGAACTTGTTGCTTATTGTAAATGATTATTGAATTTATTATAGGGATGGTTGGAGAAGGTATAAACTATTGATTTGTGTTTATATACTTATTGATATTTTCTTTCCTAATAATACGAAAATTTGCAGATACACACAACATGCCTTGAAAGCTAAAGGCAATGTTCAAAACTTCTTCTATTTAATTATGATGCAGTGAATTGTCTCGGGTTTCGCAAAGTGTTCCTTGATATCTAATGGGTTTCACAGATTTGTATCCTTGATTAGCAAGCAAAGAAACTTGTTTACTACAGAACAAAAGAAGCAATGACAATGGCAATATCATAGTGTTATTGCAGAGTATACTGCAAATGGTACAGGAGTGGAGGCTTCTAAGGTATATACTGACTGTTGTACATATAGAATCTTATGGTGTTAATTTAATACTTACTTTTGATACTTTTTCCAGGCAACAGCGCCTAAACCAATGGAAGTTAGGAGTATATTTACAATGGATCTTCCATTTACAACACATCATGGAGGACATATTTTGTTTGGACCAACAGATGGGTACTTATACTTCATAATGGGAGATGGTGGTGCACCAAGTAATGCAGGAGATCCTTACAATTTTTCCCCAACTAAGAAATCATCTTGGAAAGATCATGCGATTAGATGTTGATAATATGCTGAGTGACTTTATGTATATAATTGATCCAAGTCCGCTAATTATATAGGGAAGCCTGGCTGCGCATCATGTATTTTATTGAGCAGATTTTGTGGTTGTCTATTTTAAAATTTGTTTTCTCGTGTTGAAATTTGCATGGGGGCGCCTTTCACCTCAAACAAAACGCTGAGTTTTTGTGCCTACAATGGAAGCACTTGCTGCAAATCCATGGAAGACTCGCAATTGCAGAAGCAATTCCAACAGCTGAAGTCTCTGATCCTGGCTGTGCTTCTGTCTTGAAATCGATTACCTTTTGTGTAAGTCTTTTATTTTCACCTCCCTTTTCTCCTTATGTTACGTACCCCAACTCAGATGGCTTGTGTGTATTATTCTATCATGGAGCTTTATACCTCTAATGAAACCCTGCTATTTTCATGCTGAAAACCAAAAATAAATATAATCTAGTAAGCTGCTCCAAATCCCATGTATGTAATGGAGGCTTTATGTGTTCTGGATTTGTTCATGGGCTATTAGTGCCATCAACCATAGTGTCCTAGCAAATGTTTGAAGCAAGTTTTGGTTTCACGATTATAAATCTTAAAGATAATTAATAGACAATGTTATGTACCCTACCTGTATTTTGGATTGATAAAATTATTGAATTGACATCTATTTTACGATTCGTGAATGATGAATAGAAGCGTCGGTCAGTTTGATTCCCTATGATATGAAGGGTTATTATCAAATCTTCCTCCAGGACAGTTCCTCTTCTCTGTAATTCCACTGCTTTAGGAAACTCATCTCAATCTGGTCCATCAGTGAAAAACTTTTGCTCAAAAGTATGGGACACTTGTGAAAATGTATCTGTATTTAATCCACCTTCCACTCCTTCACTAGGAGGCCAAGCTGGATTACCTACATCACAAAATTAACTTATCTCTCGATTTCTGCAATGCATTTGGTGGGAAATCTGTCGATGACCCGCTATGTTTTGATGGAGAACCTATTAAATATAATAACTCTGAAATATTTAAACCACCACATGGTTTGTGCCTTGAGAAAATCGGAAATGGGTCTTATCTTGACATGCTTGCTCATCCTGATGTCTAACCACACTTCTTTTGCTGGCCAACCAGGAAAAGTTTGGTTGGAAACTATTCCTGAAGAGGGATCAGGCAGAACGATGCAAATTGACGAGTTTAGCCCTGTTATCAATCTAACAGATGAAGTCTCTTTTATTAGTTCATTTGGGATGATGGGTATCCAAACTTTGCTCAAAATGGTCGGTTCTTTGCATCATTCAATTGCAAGAAGTCGAGATGGCCAGGGTGTGTTGGAAGATGTACTTGTAACTCAGATATGAATTGTGATCCATCGAAGCCACCTCCTGATAATGGTGCACAGCCATGCCAATATCACATTGTTATTGCAGAGTTTACTGCAAATACAACAGGAGTTGAGGCTTCTAAGGTATATTTTGGTTACATATATAATTTTACGGCGTTCATTAAATACTTAATATGATAATTTTTCCAGACAACAGCGGCTAAACCAATGGAAGTAAGGAGGACGTTGACAATGGGTCTTTCATTTACAGGTCATCATGGAGGACAAATTCTGTTTGGACCAGCAGATGGGTACTTATACTTCATGATGGGAGATGGTGGTGCACCAAACAATTCAGGAGATCCTTACAACTTTTCACAAAACAGTCATCGCCAGGTGGAAATACACCTCTAAACTCAATCAATCCTATTTTCCCAGTTACAGGATACAATCACATTGAAGTAAATTTGAGTTATGCAACTCTAAACTCAACCGATCCCTGCATGTGTGGAAGGTAATTTAGTTATGCACATTCTAGAAGCTCTCCAAATAGCCAAAATGTGTGTTACAACTTACATGTGCTTGAGTTTCTTTGTGGTCTATCTTCAGGTACTTGTTTGCAGATTTTTACGCAGGTGCCATGTGGGCAGCAACCCAAAATCCCGAAAATAGCGGCAACTATACATCTAATAGAATTCCCTTCAGTTGTGTAAAGGACTCTCCTATACAATGCATATCAGTGCCAGGCAGTAGCCTTCCCTCATTAGGTTACATCTTCTCATTTGGGGAGGACAATAACAAAGATAATATTGTCTTAGCCTGCAGCGGTGTTTAGTGTTTACCGAGTTGTCTGGCCTAGTCGTTGCAGGTACACTTGCTCGAAAGAATCGGTTGTTGCAAGGCCAAGTCCTAATCCCATGTCTTCACCTCCTTGTCTCATGCAGCTCGGTTTTACAGTCAATGTAGCAGAGTTTTGATCATTATGTCTTGTTTGTTCGTGTTTATGTTTGGTGCTTTGTAACATATATCTAAACAGTTTGTGTGTGTGTGTGTTGTTTATATGTTTTTGGACTCATTTAATGCCTTAAAAACTGCTCTCTCTTTCTGGCATCAAACCCGAAAAATATTTGTGCTCTTCGTTTATGCAAAAAAAAAAAAGCTTGTTGAGTTAATTTGATAGCAAGGAAAATACTACTAGGAATACTTTAGAATAATCTATTCCACAAATTGTCTTGACATGTAGGAATGAATAAACAATTAATTTGAAAATGCATATTTAGTAGCTTGTCTAGCTCATTTTTCCCGTATGATATGGTACTATGTGTCATCTCAAAATGTAGACAATGTCTATTTGGTTGTCTTCAAATAGACATTGTCTACAATAAATATGTTTTAAAATGAGATTGTATCTTATAAGTAGACTTTGTCTACAATAAATACAATTTAAAATGAAATACACAATATACTATTCATATATAATAAATAGACATCGTCTATTTTTAAAACTAAAAGAACTTCTATTCCACATACCACCGAGACTTGGAATCCACAAACTACTAAAGCACTAAAGATGCTCTTTGCTTTAGTGCAAGCTTGAAATTATTTTCAAATATCAAAAACTTATTGTTGAATTACGTCTGGAACGTGGTTCCACGCGCTAACTCTCCGATTGAAGTTGACTCCTAACGCTCCTCTTTCTTATGACTTGATGGCACCTGTAAGACAAAACTGTCGCTATGGGGGCTAGCCGTGTGACCGGCGTAGCCTCTCCGATGCTTAAGTTAGATCGGATTTAAGTGAGGAGGTAAGAAGTAATTTCTTGTGAATTCAGAATATGTACCTTTGCGTGACGACCCCAAAGGCTCTTTTATACTCTATGAACGTCATCTGGTATGATCCAAAGATGTGGATCCACCAGAGTCCTAGCTTGAGCGAATCTTTATCTTGTTGATAAGATAAAGTTTATCTGAATTGAGAGTTCCAATTATGGATGTCTCTTTTGAGGACTTAGACTCTTAATCAGACTCTGTGCTTCTAAGGAGCCGAGGTCTCCCAGGCGGACAAGCCGACTCAGCTTGGTGACCGCCTAAACTTTCCTCTGATATTTGGGAAAAACTTGGTTTCTTCCTACTTTGGAGCGGATCCCATCCGCCTGAATGAACAATGGGGTTTTACTTTTCGGGGCAGATGAGAACCGTCTGGATTGGTAGGAACATTCCTATCCTCATTGGTCTTTTACTCCAGGCGGATGTGATCCGCCTGGGGGTCTTGCGTGGCTTGTACGCGCCTATCAATATTTTACCTTGTTAATACAGTGTAAAACGAAAAACAAAATGACATTATTCTAAATAGTAGACCAAATCTTGAAGATTAATTATATTTACACAACTTCTACATAATAAGATAGATGAATGAAGATCATACTAAGAGATTGTACGTAGAAAACAGGTTTTCTATGTGTTGAAAAATCAAATAGTAATTTGATAGAATTTCATATGAACTTCAGATGTTTCATAACAAAAAAAAGTTAGGAAAAAAAGTGAAAGTTACTTCGATCTTATCCATTACAAGAAAATATCTAGATAAGTCTTTTAACTTATAAGTTCCTACAATTTGGTCATCTTTACACAATTTATTTAAAAGTCATATATTTTCAACTTTGACAATTTGGATCATATCATTTGACTTGATTGACACATTCATGGGTGGTTCGATTATTTTCAATCATCTCTTAGACAACCTATGACTCAGACCAATTCTACCCGCTACAAATTCAGCCGCTAGATAGCACCAACTCCTCTTGACGTCATCGTTTGGTCTTGGTACACTCTACAATGTTCGGTTTCCCTCACCGCATTCTCCGATTCCGATTGGGCTGGCAATCCAGATGACAAACCCTCTAATACGGGATTCGTGGTTTATCATGACACCAATCTTATCTCGTGGATTGCTAGAAAATAGAAGACTATTTCTCGGTCTTCCACTAAGGTCGAATACCGGGCCTTAGCAACAGTCACCTCCGAACTTTCATGAATCGATATGCTTCTACGAGATATCACAATGCCTTTGACATCAGTTTTAATCCTTTGGTGCGATAATTTAAGTGCCACATACTTGATTGCCAATCCGGTTTTCCACAATCGGACGAAACACCTCGAACTTGACTTTCACTTTGTTCGTGAACGGGTTGCTGCAAATATGTTGTTCATTCGTTAGATTTTCACAGATGAACAAATCGCGGATATCTTCACGAAGCCATTATCACATACACGGTTTGCTATCTACTTGACAAGTTGATCGAGTTGTCTCACCCGACTCAACTTGAGGGGGATGTTAGATAATATCTTTGTATTAACTATTTATCTTTACCTATTTGTATTTATCGTTATAGGGTTATCTTTGTAATTGTGTACAAACCCTACCTCTCTCCACGCTCACGCACGCACGCGCACACACATGTATGTATGTATGTATGTATGTATGTATCTATGTATGTATATGTATGTATGTATGTATGCATGTATGTATAAAAGACATAAGTTTTACTTTTCTTTTGTTGATTACTTTAATTATGTGTAATTTGTAACAAGTTTTAATATTGTTTATATAATCTTATATGTTTCAATAATCATCTGGTCTGTTTATTTTATAATTATATGATCTGAATATAATATAGTCAGATTTAAATAAAAAATTATTATTAGTTTTGTAGATACTTTTAGCATCTACGGGAGATAATTTCCAATTATGTAATTCATTATTTGCAAGTCTAATAGACAAGCATAAATAGTTATACTCTTTTATCCATATTGGAATGATACAAGTTGCTGTAAAACCAGCAACAAATATAGGATTGCCTATTACAGCATTAGTTTGTATAAGAGACAAGAGAAACAATAAGTTCTCAGATTCTTTGTTAGGAGCCGTTGAATCCTCTCTAACAGACGGACCAATCTATTTTAGCTGCTATCCAAACTTAACGGTTCCGCTAGATTGTCCGCACATATTAGATACAGCTTTTTTAGACATCAATATAGAAGGTTTTGATATGAAGCCTGGATCAAAGAATTTGATCTTAATTTACAAAATTCATTACAAAGTAATGAATAGTACTGTCCCTAATATAAGGGATGATGCTAGTAGGTTGCTAAAAGAACCTAAAGGTGTAACTACTTTATTTCTAACCTATTTAACTAAAGGAAATTTGGTAGTCCCCAAACCTATACCATGGGAACAATTAAACTTTCCTGAGTCATGGAAAATTGATGATGCAGTCCCTTTAAAAAAGAAAGAAAACTTAGATCTGGATTATATCCTCGAAGAATCTGATGGTAGTGTGACCTTAAAATTTACAAAAGATTCTTCTTCAAGAAGATCTTTTACTAGAATATCTAGGACTCCTAGTGTAATGTCTTAATATACACTTTAATTTTACATTTTTTAGGATCGTCTTCATTATTCTTTGAGCAAACTACAGAGCAACTTATGAATTTGCGTTATAGAGATCTATCTGAATTTAAATGGTACAAAGATGTATTATTTAGTGCCATTTACACCAGAGATGATTGTAACCAAGATTTCCGGAAAGAAAAGTTCATTTCTAGACTTCCTAGGTTATTTGCTGATAGGGTGAAAGAAAGAATTAGAAATAAATTTAGTGGAACTATTCCTTATAGCAGCCTTACTTATGGAGAAATTTCTGCTAAAACTATCTCAGAAGGAATGTTGTTATGCAATGAATTAAAAATTCATAAATAGATAAAATCTGAAAAAATGTCAGGAAAAAGGATCCTTGGCACGTTTTGTGAACAATTAGGTTATAACTCTATTAAGAGATCTAAAAGATCTATCCATAAAAGATTCTTCAGAGATATTCATAAAACTGATCAGAAGTCTCTTAAGGCCCCTAAAAGGAAACCTTTTAAGAAATCTTTAAAAGATAAATCTCCTAAAAAGATAACTAAAACTATTATTTGTTATAGAAGCGGTAAAATAAGACATAAATCTAACAAATATCATGTTAAACAACAAATTAGGTCCTTATCTATTGATGAAAGTCTAAAAGACTCCCTTGAGAAAATCATGTTGATAGCTTCTGACTCTGAAAGAGAAGATTATATTATAGATAATGTTGATGATAGAACTTCTAAATCAAATTCAGAAAGTTCAGAATTTGATGGTCATTATGACTATTACAAATCTCTTTGTTTATTAAATGGACTTATAGTTCTTACCAAAAGTGAAGATTCTTTATTAACTTTAATTGAATAAATTAAAGATCCTTCTAAAAGAAGATCAAATTTAGAAAGTTATTCAGAGTTGATTAAAAATCAACAGTCTAGTCTAGCCAGTACTTCTAGGTGTACTAAAGTAGAGAAAAAACTAGAAGAAAAAATTGTTGCCTATGATTTAAAAGAAATTTTAGGCAGATTTAAAAATCATAAGGATAAAGAACCTACAATTAATGATTTAAAATCTAAGATTAATAATCTCAAACGAGAACTAAAAGATCTTAAAGAACGTGTTCTAGTTTTAGAATCTACTAATGAAGATAATGATTCAGAAGATGAAACTTCTAAAGAAATATTACAAAAATTAGAAGATTCTACAACTATAGAAAAATTAAGTCTTCCTACTTCTGAAACTAAAAGTTTCAAATATATTGAATTAATAAATAAAGTTGTCACTTATAAGTGGCATACAAAGATTACTATAGTCATCCATAAAGAATTTGTTATCTCTACTATTGCTCTAATAGACTCTGGTGCAGATTTAAACTGTATTAATGAAGGAATTATTCCTTCAAAACATTTTACTAAAACCCTTGAAGAATTACATACTGCTAATGGTGAAAAATTGGCAGTCAACTTCAAGTTAAATAATGCAGCAATCTGCAATAAGGGTTTGTGCTTAGGAATACCGTTTATAATGGTTAAAAATTTAAATTAGACTGTTATCATAGGAAACCCTTTTCTTCATAGTCTTTTTCCTATTAAAGAAATCTCTGAAAGAGGTATTAGTACTGAAATTTCAGGAAAAGAGATATTTTTTATATTTTTATCTTGACCAAAATCTAAAAGCTTAAACATTCTTAAAAAGAATATTCTTGATAAAGAGAAATTTGTCAACTCTTTAAAAGAAGAGGTTAGTTTAAAAATTTTAAAAACAAATTAGAAAACCCCATTTTACAGAAACAAATCACTGAATTATAGCAATTAATAGAAAAAGAAATATGTTCTGATATTCCAACAGCATTTTGGGATAGAAAGAAATAAATTGTCTCTTTACCATACGAGCCAGATTTTAATGAACGGTTTATTCCAACCAAAGCTAGACCAATTGTTATGTCTCCTAGACATCTTGATATCTATAAAATTGAAATAGAAGACCTTTTGAAAAAGGGTCTTATCAGGAAAAGCTCTAGTCCTTGGAGTTATCCTGCCTTCTAAGTTGAAAATGCAACTGAACTCGAAAGAAGAGTTCATAGGTTAGTTATTAATTACAAGCCCCTTAATAAGGTGCTTAGATGGATAAGATATCATCTTCCAAATAAAAAAGATTTGTTAAACAGACTTTTTGAAACCAAAATATTTTCAAAGTTTGATATGAAATCTTATTCTTGGCAAATTTAGATTGACGAAAAGGACAAATATAAAGTTTCTTTTACTGTTCCTTTTGGTCAATATGAATGGAATGTCATGTCTTTTGGGCTTAAAAATGCCCCATCTATATATAAGAAAATTATGAATGAAATTTTTAATGTTTATTCATCTTTTTCTATCGTTTATATTGATGACGTTCTCATTTTCTAAAAGAATATTGAGCAGCATTTTAAACATTTAAATATTTTCTTAAATATTGCTAAAAGAAATGGTTTAGTTGTTTTTGCTAGAAAGATAAAACTCTTTCTAACTGATATTAGATTTCTAGGACATACCATTGAAAATGGTACCTGTATCCCTATTAGTAGAGTTATTGAGTTTGTTGATAAATTTCCTGATGAAATCAGAGATAAAAAATAATTGCAAAGATTTTTAGTTAGTCTAAATTACGTAGCAGACTTTTATAAAGATCTAGCACTTGCTGTAAAACCTTTATTTGAAAGGTTGAGGAAAAATTTTCCTGAATGGACTGAAAGTCATACATTAACAGTAAAGAGAATTAAATCTCCTGTCAAGGTTATACCTTTTTTAGCAATACCCCATCCTGAAGCTTTTAAAATTGTCAAAACAGATGCTTCAGATTTAGGTTATGGTGGAATCCTTAAGCAAAGGATCAATGAAATTGAATCCTTAGTCAGATTCACTAGTGGGGTATGGGTAAGAGCTCGAAAAAACTACTCCACAATTAAGAATGAAATGCTTTCTATTGTTCTTTGTATTCAAAAGTTTGAATCTGATTTAATAAATCAGAAATTTTTATTAAGAATAGATTGCAAAAGTGCAAAAGAAATTTTAGTTAGGATGTTAAAAACATCGCTTCTAAACAAATATTTGCTAGATGGCAAGCCATATTATCTGTGTTTGATTTTGATGTAGAATTATTAACGGAGATAAATCTCCCTTCTAGATTTTGTAACCCGTGAATTTATTTCAGGAAATGAGTTCAAAGGCCAATAATCTCAATCTCAAAAGATTCATAGGCCGAAGCAGCCAGTCTGAAAGATCTGCTTCCTAAAGACATAAAAAATCCTCTTCAAAGCCTACCAAAAAACAAACTTTGGACAACCTATCTGCTGAAAGTAGAAAAGACGAGTGTGATCTTGATGCCTACCAATTGGCATTAGAACCTGATGCCTTAAAAGAAGAAATCTTCCCCTTCATCCCAATCACCTTTCAAAGGGTCTGTCCTATTGAAAATAGGCATGCTAGTTAAGAAACTAATGAATTAGCATTATTCTACACAAGGAACCACACTATAGTTCCTTATCTTCTGAGAGATTTTGGATTTTACCTTACTCTCTTAGAAGAAACATGTTCAATAAAATTTGAACTAATGTCCCGGAGAAACTCTGAATGGGCATTTGCAAAATTTACAATACTTAAAGTATTGGCCCTAGAAGAATGAGATAGAGATTTATTTATTCTTAAAAGGGGTAAAGAAATAGCTTATAGCTATTTTGATTATGTTGATGCTTGGCAACAGGCTCTTCTCTATAATAATAATTTACGCAGATTTAGCTGGTTTCTGCAATTTTAATTGGTAAAACCAATAGAATCTTTTCTAAACTGGTTCCATAATTTGTTCCAAAATTGGGGTCTTTTCCCCATCCTTCTTCCTAAAAGGATTAGAGAAGTATTTAATCAGTTTTGTGACAAAATAGTAGCTGTAAAACAGCTAGACTTCTTTTTACTATCCTTTACAAGGTCCCTTGGATCTTAAGATGGGAGTTATCATTTCTTATAGAAATGAGTCTGAATATTTTTAGGCACCACACAATGAAATTGCTATCGCTTGGCTCATCAGGAGAATCTCTATGAAATGGTGGGACAAGTTAGAATTTTTTGAAAAACCTTCAGTCTTTTCCTATGAAGGATTGATTTCTCTTAAAAAACCCATAAACCTTAGTAAAGTGGAACCTTCTGCCCCTTTACAAGCCTTTTTTGAAAATCTCCTTTCTCATTCTCAAATGTCTGAAGAAGAGCTTAAAGCTCAAATGATTGAATTTCTAAAACCCAAGACTAAAATGCCTCTTGTCCAAACCCAACAATCTAAAAGAATTGTTATCTTGGAAAATCCTAAAAGGAAGAACGAAGATCCTGCTCCAACGGATTCCACCCCAAACAAAAAGGAGAAATCTGAAGCTTCTTCATTAAAAGGCAAAATCAAAGCTGAAAGCAAGAAGAAGGTTGTTGATCTCAACCCTTTCGATCTTCTCTACCAAGATGCTCAAAGCCCTCCTGATGAAATTATAGATATTGTTGATATACCATTAGAAGATTTCAACATTTTGCCCTCTACCCCTCCAAATCAACCGGCTCAACCAGGGTCAACTGGCTCAACAAGGGTCAACCAGCTCAACCATCCGAGTCAACAGGTTAAACCGGTCTTTTTTCCTTTATAAGGCGAGGTGCTGCTCTAGTCTCAGCATTCGCAAAAAACACAGAAGTCTTAGAGAGAGAAAGAAGAGAGAAAGGCTCTCAGGTTCCGACCACCGGTCTCCGGCCACTTTCCGACCACCAATCTCCGGCCACTCACCGATCACAGTCTCCGGCCACTCTCCGACCACCGTTTCCGGTCATTTTTCTAGCATATATTCCTTTTTTCTGTAAACGTCTAAAAGATGTAAGTTTTACTTTTCTTTTGTTAATTATTTTAATTTTTTGTAATTTGTAACAAGTTTTAATATTATTTATATAAACCTTTTATGTTTTAATAATCATCCTGTTTGTTTATTTTATATATGATCTGTTTATTTTATAAAGTTATTCTGAATTCAGTTATTCTGTATTGATCGGTCATATATATACACACACACACACACACACACACACACACACACACACACACACACACATATACATACATATATACATACATACATACATATATATGCACATATATACAT
>CATIWQ010515024.1:0-25326 GCA_949673415.1 Euphorbia schlechtendalii
ATGGCATAATCCATAAGTACTCATTGATAAAATTTTAATGGGCTTCAATGTGGACCTTCTACAAAACGGGTCTATTGCACTAGAAACGGATTTTGGATCGTTTCTCTCATATATGTGCGGGCCAAAAAATTCATTGAACTCAACCCATTTCAAAAAATTCTGATTAAACTAAATTTGCGAGATAGTCGTCTTTTGAAATAACTAAAAATTATCCAACATAGATTGCATTTTTATTACCATCTCGTAGAAATTCAAATAAAAACGAACAAGAATACTCATTTTCGTGAGATAAATTAATACTGAAAATCCTCTATTTGCAAATTTTTTGAACCACAAACGCTTTTTGACAAAAAATATTCTTCAAACCTTACGTGAACTAAAAGGTACTTTTTTAAATTTGCCATAAAGCTAAATACTCTCCTAAATCCTAATCGCAAGCTCGTAACAAAAAATGCAGATATAAAACAAACATTAAAAGAGGAGATTGCCTGTTGTTTTGTAAGGCTTTGGGACATGAAAAGATTCTTCATTTTAACGTTAAAAACTTTATAAGTGACTTTAAAAATTAGTCTAACTCACTGTTTAACTTTTATTTTATTTTCAACTTTTACATTAAAAAAATTATGAAAAACATTTCAAGGGTATTTCTCAAAACTTCTCCTTTTTAACTTTTAATTTAAAAGTATCTTTTAAGGAGATTTTAACTTATAAGTTAGACAATGAAGTGTTTCTGATTACTTTTTTTAACTTAAAAGTTAAAAATAAGACAGAAGTTAAAAGTAAGTCAGACTTACTTCTTAAAAAAGTCACTTATTTATTATAAGTTTTGAGAAACACCTCCTTCATTTTTTAACTTATAAGTTAAAATCTCATTGTAAGACTTTTTTAAATTAGAAATTGAAAATAAAAAGTTTTGAAAAACATTCTTACAATATATCAAATGTAAATAACTTAGAAATAAGCTAAGTAACAACCCAATGATGTGGTCTAATAATAAGAAGTAATTTATCCTCAAGTATCCACCATGAAATCAAACCTGGAGGCGTGTATGAAATAACCTTAAATTATGAGATAAATTATCTCGCATTTCAAGGCACCTGCATATTGATGATTAGAGATTAATTGAATGTTATTATGACTTAAAGGTATGGTTAAAACCACTGTTTTAAAAGTCTCCGCCTGGGTCCTCCTAGGCGCTATTTTAAGGATCATCGTCTGGCTACGCCTAGCGCCTAAACCGTACCGACTAGCGCCTAACCCCGCCTAGGCCCCAATTCATCTACGGCCGCCCGACTAACGCCTAGCGCTTTTTAAAACACTGATTGAAACCACCCAATGATGTCTTGTGGAGAAACCCGAGAAAAGAGAAACAAGCAGAAAGATAATTCGTGTATCGTATTCGTCAATACTAACACATTAAATGAATCATGAAAATTACTATCGATGATACAATTATAGAAAGTTAACTTAATGCATTGTTTACTCAAGATGTTGCAATTCAATTGATTTTCTTCAACAGAAAATCCCGCCATGAGTGTAGGCTGCCACCGCCTCACACTGATTCTGCCACTGGTTGCTTACACTTTATACTTCATAAATATAGTTTTCCGCCAAAAAGAGAAGTTAACACATTTTACCACTCCCCCAAAATTACTTTTTTAGGCCAATAAGTATTCAATTACTTCATTTGAAGCTCAAATCAATACACCTCCGATTCTTCATCCAATTTCACAAGGAAACAGCACATCATAAAATACATTTTTAATGGAAGAGAGATTTTAATGGAGAAATACTAAGCCACGCCTTTGTAATAATAAATAAAAACACTTGACTTGTCAGTAATGCATCGGAAAAGTGTAATTATATTTCATTAATGCAGAAATTTCGGAATCTACAAACAAATGAAGCTACAAAGTTCCAATAATAGACTCGCCCAAAAACACATTACAGTTTACAGATTACTTATTTCAAAAAAATTCCTGCACAGTGAATTCGGTACCCAAAAAGGCAAGTGAAGGAAATCTTTTTACACGAAAATTTTCAAAACTTTAATTTTTTTTTAATAAAAACCGTAAATAATGACCATATCTCTACAAAAATATCATTCATTATTATACAAGGATAATATCCCAAACATTCTGGAAAGAGAGTTCCACAGACAAGGACATGAGATCATGAAAGAGTGTCATTTTAGAGCTTCTGTGAACCTCATATATTTCTGATCAAAGCAAATGACAAAACTCGAACAATAAAGTTCATCATTGCTTAATAACAGCACAGACCAACCAACCAACCAACCAACCAACTGTAATCACATAAAAAAGCCTCTTACCATATTATGTTGCTCACAGATGATTTTCAGGTACGTGCCTCTTATGATCTCTCTCGACATAGCCAAGCCGGTTTGCTCTGCCGCGGTCATCCAAGTAGTCGTTATTATGATGATGGTCGTTTCTCCTGCCCTCCGATACAGGGCTCCTCGACTTCCTTTTACGGGAGCTCGATCGAGGCGAGCCAAACCCCACTTCCATGTCCTCTGGAACTTCTCCTTCCTCGATGTGGTTGACGTCTTCTTGGTGTGGCTCGTCTTGTTCTTGCCTCTCCGTGGAGGGCTTGGGCCAGTTTTGCCTCCTGTCTTTCTTGTTCTTGTCGCTCTCGGCGGCCAGCTCGATCCCGGCCTCCAGTTCCCTCTCGATGAGGTCATCCTCGTCCAGGATGTCGGTTTTCCGAGCCACATCGGCCCGGGATTTCCTCCGTTTCTCCAGCGCGGCTTTCACTTTGTCTTTGTCGATCTTTTTCATGGCGTCCTGGGGCGATTGACCAAGCGTAACTTCTCTGTTCTCCAAATTTTGACCGAAATGTTTTAGTTTCCCACCTTCACTAGCAACATTCCGTTCTTGATCATCTTTTCCGTGGGCAGTGTTCTGCGACGAGGTTTGGGCATCCCCGACATGGTCGTAGTGGCCCACCGTATCCATTTCGTGGTCGACCTTGTCTTTTGATTCGCCGTCAGCATTGTGGTCAGAAGCAGTTTTCATCTCTCCGCTAGCATACTCGTTCTCTTGAGCATGTGTGGTTCTCGCAGAGCCGCTGCGGTTATCAGGGTGTGACGTGGACTTGGATGTTCCGGGCCTTGAAGTGACCCCACCAGCCTGAGAATGACTGTTTGTTGTGGCCGCCGCATGCTCTTCCTTGGCAGATGAGGCTTTTGAAGTGGCTTGGTTGGTGACATCACATACAGTGCTTCCTTCAGTTTCATTGTTTGCTGAAGGAGGCACTCGGTTCTGCTCGTATAGTTCCAGCATCTGGTTGCTTACCTCTGCAAGAAAATCTTTCCTAGTTAAAGCTGAGATCGAAAAACCCAAACAAAAATTTGCACTGTGAATTAATAATTAAGTTACTGGTTTCAAGTGATTTTGTTCATAGAGCCGATAACTCACCACCCCCACCAATCCCTCATTTTTCTCCCAGAGAAATGAGGTGGGAAAGAGAGTAGGAAACATATTCTTTTATGGGAAAAGGTTGATGTAACTTGTTAGAATAATAATGATTATGATGATGATGATAATGGCCAAATGCATAGTTTGAACTTGGCCTCAAAAGCCAAATAACCCCCCGAACTGTAAAAAGCACTCCATAACCCCTTGAACTTGCAAAAATGCAACAGTTTGCCCCTATACTTGTAAAAAAGCGCATCAAATTTGTCCCTTATTGCCACGTGCCAACTTCTGGATGACATTTGAAAAGTCAAACCAACAAAAAGGTGACACGTGGCATTTAGGGGCAAATTGGAGCTTTTTTACAAGTTGAGGGGGTAACCGGGTGCTTTGAGCCCAAGTTCAGGGGGTCATTTGGCTGTTTTATGCCAATTTCAAGGGGCAAATCATGCATTAAGCCAATAATAACCAAGGAATCACATCTTGTTATGAGCAACAAATATATTTGAAAGGTAAAACACCGACCCTCCAATTGGCGTGGGGTAACATCAAATTCTTGCCACCAGACTTTCTCGCCATCTGATGGAAGCTTCACTTTAAGGAACTTTGCAGCCAGGAAAATGGCACCTGCCGCAATGTGGTGGGGCTTAAATTGCAAGCATAGAGATGTGCGAAGTCTGCATGCCACATCTCCTCGATCAAGAAGAGACAAATAAAAAAGTGCAAGCAGTCTAAATTAAGCAATTTTCCATACCCATCGTTCACAAAATTCCATGCAACCTGGGCTAAAGCATTCTGAGCCACCTTAAACTTCTTTATTGCATCCACAAGAGGTTTATATGGATGCTGTACATTCAGATCAAAACCAAGAGTTGCAAGTACAACTCTCTCTCCAATCAAAATCAGCTCTTTCTGCTGTTCATATACTTCCTGCAAATAAATCCATCAGAAACATGAGTAGTTATGAACTTGAGAGGAACATAAAACTCACTTCCGCTAGATGAATATGAGAGAAAACAGACGCTGCACAAATGGCACAGCTTAGGGAAAAGAAAAGTGAAGCAAAAGTCAAATGCATTGCAAGAACAATTAAATACTGGAAATGCTGAAAAAATTTAACATCTAAGAAGACTTCCATGCCAGGTCTTACAATTTAATATGTGAACAAAAATTCAGCTAATCATTGCCTGGGCTGGACAGATAACTTAGCCAGGACAGTTATGCTCAGGTCATTTTGGGGACAAAATCTGACTGTAAAAGAAGAGGTGCGAAAAAGGCAATTCATGTGTCATGTATCAGTGGCAATTAATTTCATTAGTATTATGTTTTAATTAGTCGAATTATCAATGTTGTTCTTAGCTAAGTTAGGTTTTATTGTGTCTTTATTCTTTAACTCTTAAATGTCAGCTGTGGACACCTATCGCAATGAGTTAGGATAGAATAGAGTATTTCTGTTTAGCTAATTTGTTTGATATTGGACCGCTGCCCAATTATCAGTACCATACACACACACACACACACATATATACAGTGTTATTAAAAGCGCTAGGCACCTTTGAGGAGCTACAACCGTAAATTGCCCGAGGAGCGAAGTGACCACCATAGGCGCTCGCCTGAGCGAAGTAGAGCACTACTTGGTATAAATACAAATAAATAAACATAATAGCATAAACAAATACTTTGAAAATCAAAATTACTCAGATTTAAAATTAATTAATGAAATAAATAGGAAACTAACGAAATCGCACACAAATTTAAATTCTTAGTTCACCATTTTAGTTCAACGTTAATAGGAAATCAACGTGCATTGGATAAGATATAAGGTGATGCAATTAGAAAGTTGTTGAAATAACATAAGAAATAGGGAATTTAATATAACAAACTGATAGCAAAACAATCAAAAAAGACAATTTGAGTTAAGCCAAAGATGAGGATTTATTGAAGTGTTAGAACAAAAACGTTGTTTTTAGTAATGAATATTGGTGGTAAAACATTGCAACCCTTATACTCAAATGTTTTTTGTGTTAGGCATTTGCTTAGATCTCTCTTGTTTGACATTTGTTGTGTTTAATTCTAACTCTTATTTAGAATTCCACGATTAGGTATTCTTTCTATTTTCCACAAAGAACCTTTTCTTTTAGAATTCAGTAAAAAAAAACTTGCACAGAGCTTTTTTTGTTGAGGTGCTCGCCTCGTCGCCTCAACTTTGCCTGAGGCGCTTGCATAGGCAGTGCCTTGACACTAGTGAGGCGCTCTGGCAGTGCCTCGCCTGAGCGCCTCATCGCCTTTTAATAAGCTAAAGGATATTAATCAAATCCGAACATATATCATCCTATTGTTCATCTTCTACTTCCTATTTCTTAATTTCTTTCTCTTTAGTCCCTAATCTAGTCTTCTAACAACTAATTCTGCTATTCTGTTTTTCTAATCTAATTCTTCTATTCTCACCATTTCTGCATTTATTCTACTGAACATTTCTCAAACTCTAAGACAGATTTCCAAACTGAAAACATGTCATAAATAAAGAAAAAGGACAACGCCCTCCAGATATAAAGTACCTTTTGCTTAATCCTCTGAACAGCTTCAAGATCTTTTTTATGAATGATTTCATAAGAAACAAGGATAACATCTTTTAATGGACGGGGAGTCTCCTCCACCTTCCCCGCAAGAAACATGCACACTGTCGCGATGGTCTATAAGAAATTACCAATGCAATTTAATATAATACTTTCGTAAAAAAATATAGACAAATGCGTGGAGAACAATGTACAAGCCAAAAACATAAGACAGATGTGGAACATGTAAATGAAATTTTATAACCTATCATCCCTTATAGACTACAAAATAACAGATTGATACCGCATTCAACCAAGTAAAATGGTATAGGCTAGACAAGCCAACAAAAACTCACCCTCCTATCATTCTTCGCATGAGATTGACGAAGAAAGAATCGGTGACAGAATATTATTGCAGTAGCAATGGTTAGCTGAGGCCTGCATTTTAAGAAATTAAACATCATCATGCAAAACTGACAAAATTCACAATATTTGACAAATAAGCTACAAGAAGAGTAGAGAAAATTAAGTCCATACAAAATTAGATTTGATAAATAAAGTATTAAGGATTTCCAACTAGAAGGTGAAAGAAGTAATGAACTAGCAATAATTATCGACATCAATGGGGTGATTTGAAAAAGGCAAGGTCATGAATCTGGGAGACTTGAATGATGACTTTAATAATGGCCAAGAAGACAGTCTAGCAGAGAAGTTGGACATTGCAAAATTTGCTGCAAGAAAAATATAGCATTAATGTTCAGGTATAGTTATATTTTGCTGAAGGCAATTCAAGTAGTCTGCAAATCATAAGTTACAAGGTTAACATATCAACTTTGGCAAACTTATAGAGTTCAACTACATAATACTGTAGTCCTGATTTCTTTTCTTCCATGCCTAGTATTGATGGGAAAATGGTTGCACAGAAACGGATTCTTTAATAAGTTAAAGAAAAAGGCATGACCATAAGATCTCTAGACTTTTTCACAGCATATATGGTGCAAGTCAGAGGGCGAATATTTTCCCTTTTCATGGAAGACGGAAGCAATAATAATGGAATAAATGTACAGAAAATAGATTTTAGTTTCATGCTAGGTTCCTCAAGGTACAATAACATAAAGTCTCGACCATTAATTACTGGTACAAATTAAATTACTACCACTTATAAAGAAAAGGGTGGTAAAGAAAGATGAGACTAGTGCTCTTCCAAAAATTAAGAACAAATTAACCTACATGTACACACTATCCATGGAGTATCTGAAAGGAGGATAGATAAATGTATTCTCTGTTTTCCAGTTGAAAAAAAAGAACATCTCAAAAAGCTCTCAGAAATGAGATTCTCCACTCAAGACCAGCATTAATAACAAGACAAACAGATAGTACATTTTCATACAAGTTCTTGGGGCATGTTATAATATGAAATAGCTAATCGGTATGGTTATTATACACATGAAAGGAAAAGACCCTAGCTTAAATGTAAAGTAGCATTATGTATAATTACAACCCATGCAAAACAAACAAGATCTATCAAATTGGAAGCCATTGGTAGTAGATAGAAACTCATATAGCAAACAGAAACAAAAGCCATCCGAGTTATCAATAAAGAATGCAAGAAAAGATTTCAAGACTCAATTTAAGAAACATTCCAAGATCTTGAAGAAATGTACAATTAAGAAAGAAACTCATAAAGCAACAAAACAAGAGTCATCTAAGATAAAAAAAAAATGAAAGCGAGGAAAATTTTCCACAAAGGCAGAACTCACACTTTTAGCCGCATACCCAGATCTTGAAGAAACGTACAGTAGGATTTTCGTAAATATGTCTCCTTCTTCAAATCAATATTATCTAGTCTAGATGGAGAGTGTTCCTCAATCTCTTTCCGAGAAAAGTACCATCTGCCACCATCCTCCAGCTTTTCCATTGAATGCTTGTGATGATTTGTTCCATGATGGGAGGAATCACCAGGGAATGAATTAGACATATGTGTTCTTGAAATATTTATGTAATTAAATTTACACTAAATCTCTAAATATCAGAATTCACAAATGTTCTAGCTATATCAACATGTCATAAAGGAGATTCCTGCAGAAGGATGACCAAAGACATGTCAGAATGACGAAGGCCCAAAAACAATGCAGCCAAAGTATGGGTCAAGGCAAAAAAAATGCAGTAACAGAACATAGTGAATCATTAAATCACCAACACAGAAGCAGAGAAATATATCGGTTAAATGGTTGCTGGTTCAGATAACCATAAAATCGATGGGAGTATATGTTTCTGTGTTGACAATTCAATTATTCACTAGGTTCTATTACGATAGATGATAGAAGCGCTGTTTATTCTCTGAACGGTACCTAACCTAAACATGCACGTCAAAGATCACTCAACAAATTCGACTAAAAGTGCAAATCCAGAATTTAAACACCACTGATCTCGAAAAATGACGCTACGACATAGAGATGAAAAAATGAATACTGAAAGTAACACTCGACGGAAGTAACGGTTGATGAAAACAAACGATAAAATATAAAAAGGGGAGATGTAAGCTTACCAGATGCAACAGGCCTCGCCGGAATCGAAGGCTGAAACCGTGAGAAGAAAGAAGAAGAAGAGGGGTGGCTCGCTGCTAGGGTTTGGAATACGAAGATTAAAGAATGACTGAATGGGGGTTGGGCTGTGTGAATGTGATTAATTATATATATTATGGATCTTGGGTTGGAACCGGAAATTTTACTGGCCCATCTGGATGTTTACATCAAATTAAGAGATATTTTCTGAAATATACTTTTGTAAATTTGTTCTTTTACTTTTTTACCAGTTAATCTCACTCATCGACTTATTTATGAAGGGGAATCCATAGATGATAAATGTATTCACTAAATTGAGTTGCCGGCAAAGTTATTGATTTTTAAGATATAATTGTAGTTGTTTAATAGGGTAGAGGATGCATTAAATGTTTAAAATTTGTTAATTTTGTTATCAAATTTTAACTAGAAAGAATGTTAAATCCAAGAAACACTTATGGCATGTTTAGTTTCAGAAAACTGTTTTCATATTTTATTTTCAGTTTTCTTTTCATTTTTCAATTTTTTCAGTTTTTCATTTTCCAAATAGAAAACAGAAAAATAGAATACACACCCATGTTTATTTAGTTTTCTAATTTCTATTTTTTATTTTTTTAAAAAAATCATTGATATATTTGAATTTTATAGTTAAAAATATTACAAATTACATGAAAATTTTTACAAATTAAATTAGAAACAACAAATATAAATTATAAACTAATGTTAAAAATCTTTTAGTTCAATCATAAATTTGAGTTAATTGATGTATAACTTGATATATACTTAAAATTGACAATTTTAGAGTATCAAATTAAATTTTAAAAATTTATTTTATTTTCATTTTTATTAGAAATAAGATGGCATTTTTGCCAATTTTGTTGTTTGTGGGTTCGAACCCAAAATCTCATACTTCTTAAATTCTTCAATGATGATAGTCACTCTACCAAAGCATAGTGATTTCATTTTTAGTTATCTTTTATTTGAATTTTAAAAAATAGAAAGCATGTTATGTATAATTTTTATTTTTAATTTTATTAATTAAAAAATTTAAATTTTATTAGTTCGAAATCATAAACGATTAATTAAAAATATATAAATTAGATTTATTAAGTAAAAAATATGCAATAAAAAGTTATGAAGTAAATAGCAAAAATAAAAAATTAATAAAATAAAATTAGACAAATATTTTAAGGGTGTCAATAAAGTTTAGCAACCCAACCTATTTCCTTCTTTTAACCCTCTCTTTCAATTTAAAAAACTAAAAATATATCAATAAAAAATACATTTGTCAGTTATTAACAAGTAATTATACAACTATGTATTAGTATAAAATAAATTAAATTATAATGTTTTGTACTGGTTAAATAATATTGTATTTATTCAATTTGGAAAATTTCAGAAAACATCAAAAATATTTTTTTTATTTTAAGGCATAAAATGGAAAAATCAGAAAACTGTTTTCCAGTTTTCTAAATTGAAAAATGTTACAACTAAACATCAGTTTCCATTTTTCAGCTTTTTTAGAAAAATTTTATGGAAAATTACTCCATTTTTCCACTACTAAACAAGCACTTATTATCCGAAAACCACACAATCTTATTTTACTATTTTCAATTAGTAAGATCCTTTTGCACTAAAATTATTAGAATATATTAATTTAATTCACATTAATAGATAATTTATTATATTTACCATTAGTCGCATTACTTTTAGGGATTATAACAATGCATTTGCTTCTTTGTCGGCTGCATGCTTTTTAAGTTAAAATTTGAATTAACGTGTCTAAAGTGGAAGACTCGCTGCATTAGAAGCTCCATCAACTTATCTCGTTACTTTCACGGGTTAATTTCACCTTAAGTACATTAACTATATTTATAATCTCAATTTGGTACATGAACTTTATTTCTTCTCATTAACGTACATGAACTTATACATTACCTTTCAGTATACTCATTTTACCTATAATCACAGGTTTTAAAGACTTAAATAGGCTCCACTATAACTAAGTACCCGTTTTATCCCTCCTCCAATACTATCTCACCTTATTTTTCCTCTTGAATTCATCAGTTTTCTCATTCACCAGATATTTCATTTTTTTCTTGTCTCTCTTCCATATAATAATTTTACAGCTAATCTCTATTAGAGTAGCCTCAAATTGAAGAAAAGTAGAAATCACATTTCCCAACTATCACTGTATGCTCTAACTCTAATTAATTTGATTTGATTTTTTCTCGTGTATTCTCTTGGGCACAACCAAATGAAGGAACAGACCTTCTCATTCAATTGAATGGTTTTTGTTTCTTCTCTAAATTTCATTGTTCTCTCTTTATAATCACATAAATCTATCTTTTCAATATTCCCAATTTATTTAGAAATCTAATGTAAGGAAATTAGTCTTCAAGATCCCCAATTCCTAAAAAAAATGTTTTGATGCATAAAGAAGAATAAGTAGGTAAAATAAAAGATATTCGAAAAACAGGAAGAAAAATATATAAGGATGGTTATCCTAATGTGTTTTTCTATTTTGCAGTATGAGCTTTTGTTCATAGTTGATAGAATTAAATTTTATGAATCGACAATGAAAGAGGAGGAGATGGAGATGGGGCATAAAGGGTAATAAAGTGTAGATTATGTCTCATCAAATTCTTGAAACCTGTGATTATAGGTATAATGATCATACTAAAAAGTAATATACAAGTTCACGTATGATAATGGGAAAATAAGTAGTTCATGTACCAAACTGAGATTATGAGTATAGTTGACGTATTATAGGCGAAATTAACCCTTCCTTTCACTGTCCATTAAACTTTGAAAAGATCTTTGTAATACTCTTAGCTTTTTCAAAAAGTGCATCTTCAACTTCTATAGAATCACGTGATAGCTTATAGTTGGTTTGATTTTTTAAGTGAGTCTTTCTCGTGATTTCTTCTCTCAGCCATAAGTTGACATATGGTGTTTAAAATGACATTTGCAAAGTTAAGGAAGTTATTAGAACATTTTCAAATTTCAAGAGGCGGTATTTGAAATGAGATAAATTAAGGGATGCATTCGATGAAAGTAGAAAAACCTCATTTTTACTACATTCATATATTCATGTATCAAGGAGGTCATGTTCGAAACCCAACCTTTTCAAAAACTATATTTATAACAAATATCCTAACCGGATGCATATTTTGCCCTCGGAACTTGATTATTATTACTACAATGTCGCCCCAACTTTGAAAAGTCTCTACCAACCTCTCAAACTTGGTAAAAGCATAATAGTGATTCCCTTTAATGCGAGGTGCTACTTTTTTATTGATTTGACTTTTCAAATATGTCAAATTTCGGAACGTCCTTATGGTTCTTGATTGCATGGGCGTTATGGAAGTGGAGGAACAAGTTCGCGTTCGAGGGAGTGATGAGCATAAAAAATTATCTTGGCTCATGTATTCATCTTTGTTGTTTTGTTTTTAGACATAGGAAGCTACGTCTACAATTCTTGGTTTCTGATGTTTTTAATTTTCCAAACATATTACTTTCTTGCAACTAAATTTCTATTAATCTCACCTTGAGATCAATGATTTTATTTATTAGAATATCATATCTTAATGAGGGTTTTTAACGATGGTGGAAACCTCTTTCGCTTACCTTTTTCCTCATCTGGGTATTTTAAAAAAAAAGATATCAAATTTTTGTTTATCTCTTCAATCAAAATGTAACACGTGATACTGAGATGACTCAAGAGTGTTATTTCACCAAGTTTAGGGGGTTGACAGAGACTTTTTTTAAAAAAAAATACGAGACGATAGCTAGTAAAAATTGACAAATTCGGATGACTAACTCTACATATAACCTGCTTAAAAAATAAATTAGACGTACACATATATAGTTGATTTTATTTCTATAACCATTCAACCCTACAGGAAAATCTCATTAGCGCGGAACAAATCAAAATTAAGTAAATTGACTTCATATGTAGATTTTTCTTATACAACTTTATATGCAAATTTTGATATTACAAGAATGAAGGAATGCCGTGAACTTGGTATTGAGAGATTACATGTATTGTAAATTTGTAATATTATTTTCGTTTTTTAATTGATATAAAGTCTTATTTTTTTTCTTATTAATTAGATTTTCTTGTAAGGCATTATCACTTAGCATCACTTGCGTATCTGAACTCCATAATAAGAAGCTTGATCAAAGTCTCAAAGAACTTAAAGCCTGATTATTAATATTATAATTATAAAAAGAAATTAAGGTTACTACAATGATGGCAGTATGAAAATCGGAAATTCAATTGAAAAACTGAGATGTGGCAAAGAGCAAATGAAAAACATAAAAAAGTGAACAAAAACAAAAATAAATAGAGCACTGGCAAATTTTCATGCAATGAATAATTGGGGAAAGAATCTCCGCCCGAAATTCATCACAATTTCAAGTAACATAACTACAATCCAAACAACAAATAGACAAATCATCCCACATTGATAAAACTAAGTCAAATCAAAGCTATCATCATCTTATTGGCAAGTCTTTCTTGATTACAGGCTAATTATAAGATCAAGGATGCTGATTAACAGCTAAAACCTGTCAACGATTCTCATAACAGCTTCAGAAAGAAATTCAAACGCTTTCATACGATCATAAACAACACTTGAATCAGCATCAAGAAATTTCCCATCTAATTTTTCAAGGCATTGCGCCTGAAATGCGGCAGCCAAAACCACAGAACGATTAGCCTCGTCAAAATCCTTCCTTTTCAAATTAGAAACAACGTTTGCCAGATCTTTGAGTGAATTTGTGTACCCTTTACTGCAATTTTCAAAAGCAGCCTTCAATCTCTGGTCTTTGGATTGAAAGGCAAGCTCTTTCATGTTGCCCGCCAAGTGTTCGGAGTAATTCCTCAGACAAGCAGTGATTGTAATCGCAATCCCGATTTGGTCCGCGCTGTGTTTGCCTTCAGGGTCGGCTGAATTTATGCATTGAATGCATAGTTGAGGGGTTTCTGTGTGGTGGCATTGTGTCTTTACTAGATTTTGATTTGCTGAAAAAAGAGGGATTAGAGCAAGAACAAGAAGAATATGGAGAAAGATGGAGTTTGTAAGAGAAGCCATTTGGTTTGTAGTGTGATGTTATAGTGATTAATTATCTGATATTTATATATCTAGAACTGATTTTCACTGATAACAAATTCATCAAGTGTAGTGTATAATCTATCAGACACAATGTCATTGTCCTATTAGATTATATTAAATATGGTTTTCCGTTTAGGGAGTTTGTTATCTTTCCGTAAATGAAAAATTAATTAAAAATGCTATTTTGACAGTTCCTTATCTTGGACATTTGAGAATACATACACATGTCGTAAAATGATATGTTAATGAACGGAAAAAGAAAGAAGAATGGACCTCCAATCCAATGTAAAATTAGCATTGTACAAAGGGAGAAGCCAAGTCATGAAAAGGGAAAAGATACGTAAAAGGTAAATGTTAAAAGGGAAATCTTAGATGGATGTTTACTTCATGATTTCCTTTTGTTTTCTTTGTTTTTTTTGTTGCTAATTTTCATTTTTTCTTTCAATATGACGATTCTGAAATTCCCGTACTCAAACTTTTAATTAAAAAACTTATTTAGTAACATTTTGGAAGACGTATACAGCTTTATGTATTTTTTTTTAAATATGAAATGAAAGGAGCAAACTGTCAAATCAAACAAATTATATCAATATCATTATTTGTGATGGTTGTTTACTTCATGATTTTCTTTTCTTTTGGTTTTTTTTATCTTTGATACTGATTTTCATTTTTTCTTTTAATAAATAAAGTTCTGAATTCGTGATCTCAATCGTTAATTAAAAAAAGCTATTTAATATCATTTTATGTCCCGCATACAAGAAATGTGTATTAAATTCCCGCTTTTTTGTATTATTTTTTAAATGTTAAATGAAAGGAGAAAATAGTCAAATCAAACAAATTATAATAATATCATAATTTGCGATTGAGGTATTGATTTATGGTTGTTTATTATCATTTTTCAAGTTGTTGTCTCAATAAATTATTTGCATAAACTTTTTTAAGAACTACAAATTTTGGCTTTGAACAACACATTTTGATCATTCACACTACTTAATTAGGAAATGACTGACTTGTTTTTTTAAAAATCAACTTTTCTACTTATAGGATAAGGTTGAATAGAAAAACTTTTCAAAAAAGTTGTTTGGCAAAGCACAACCAAATTAACCCAATAATTAGTTCAAACAGTTTAGCTTTAACCAAATTAACAATCTCCTTGTTATTGGTTGAAACAAAATCAAAGTGCATTTTCATGAATCACGAACTGCTATTTTCCCAATAAGTTGCTCTCATAAACTTTTTATATAAATACATATTTTGGTTTTGAACAACATATTTTGATCTTTCATATTATTCAATTAGGAATTTTCTGACTTGTTTGTTTTTCTAAATTAACTGTGCTACTTGTAGAAAAAGCTTGAAAATAAAATATAACTTCTCGGAAAAGCAGTTTAGGAAAACTAAACCAAACTGACCCTTAGTAGTTAAGAAGCTTGTGGGCGAATGATGTTTTCAGGCAGTACTCGTCAAAAAGTTTGTGTTTGTTAATTTATAAATAATGAATTTTAATTGATTATGATAAAAATATCGCTTTGATCATTTTAATTTGTCAATGTACTTTCAAGAGGAGTACATTAGAATAATAATTATAGGTTCAGTTTTAGTTGTTTGGAGTAATAAACATTACTTCCCCCGGTCCCTAATATTTATCGTTTTAGAAAATTTCACACTTATTAAAAAATAATTAATTGAGGGTATAAAATTACTCATCTACTTTTAAATCAGTAATTAATGAAGATTGAACTTTGAGTTAATTACTCCTTTTTTTAAGTACTTATCTTCAGATTGAGCTTTCATTAATATGGGTAAAATAGGAAAAATGAGGGAAATTATACATGGGAAATATAAAATGACAAGTATTAGATTCCAAGAACTCAATCCTAAAATGACAAATATGAAGAATCGGAGGGAGTAATTTGAATGGTCGGTTGACATTTATGTAAATAAATGAATGTTATAAACACATATTTAATACAAAATCTAAGCATATTATTTTACTTGTTTCATATGTTCTTACTTGTATGAAGTAAAATAACTTATGTTACATGTAAACTTTCTTTATCTAAAGATTATAAATGTGGCTAACTAGATACTTATACTTTTTATGACTTGAATTAGTTTTAACTATTTCAAAATAGTATATTTGATCCACTCTACTTCATTTATTTAACTCATATTTCCATAAGAAAAATAATGTGCATTTACTATGAAATATAAGTTCATAAGATAAAAAAATTGTTAGTTAGTTTTTTTTTTATGATTGATATTCATTTATAAAATTCATAAAAATTATAGAAACTAACAAAATGATAGAATTTAAAATTCTATGAAATTTTAGAGTCGTCACTCGATTTAGCTCCATTGAGAATTGTGGTATACTGAACCGAGCAATATTTTTATACGGGTAAAAATGAGATTTCGAGTTTGGATAAAATAGTTATTGGCGCATTTGATCGAAGTTATATTATTATTTATTTATAAAAAATGATTTAAACCTATTTTCCAATATTACAGCCATATTATACAGAAAATTACAAAAATTAAATCACGGAAAATTTAAAGTGTGGAAAAGTAGATCCATGCATTCAGGTTAGTACTTAGCCTATTCTATGGATTTCACTATTTTTGTTAGTTAAACATAAAAAAATCTCAAAGATCATAAACATCTACGAAACCATGAAATAAAAGCTAAAGATTGAGTTCTTGGACTCAATAATCCAACCAACACCTTCATGGCTCAGGAAATATCCTAACTTCACCAAACTCTTCATTTTACATGTCCATAACCGAAATTTTCTCCAAAAAATCACAAAGTATAAAATGGTCAATACATGCTAAAAATGGTATAGAAAAGTGCAGAGAGTACAAAATGGACAGCATATGCTCAAAATGGTATAGAAAAGTGTAGAGAGTATAAAAATGCACAATGTATGCTAAAAAAGGTATAGAAAAATGTAGAGAGTATGAAAATGCACAATATATGCTATAAAGTGGTATAGAAAAGTGTAAAGAGTATAAAAATGCACAATGTATGCTAAAAATGGAATAGAAAAGTGTATAGGGTGTAAAAATGCAAATGGGAATGATTTAAAACTAATTACCCTTGGGCTTATTTTTCGATTTTCCAGTAACGCTTTGAGAGCCAGTTGAAACTGAAAAAGAAGACTTTGAGACTTTTCATAAGCTTTGGGTGCTACCATGACTTGATGATGCAATTTTTGTGAAGAAAACTTATGACTAGAGCTCGACGACACCAAGAAATCCCATAACTAGAGTTTATGGTACTTGAAAAAGTTTTGGAATACTGAATTTTTAAGAGGGAAGTGAGTTGTTAACCCTTATGGAAGTGTTTAGGTGAAGAAAGTTTAAGAGAAGTGGAGTGGAATGTGAGAAATTAAGCTTTTGTGCATTAATGGAAGCTGTTTTCGGATGGGGAAAGTGAGATTTGTCCGCCCTTTGTAGAAGAAAGGTTGTCTTTTCTGTTTAAGAAGTGAATGATTTCTTTAATAGGCTGTGGCAAATCCACAGTCATGGATTTGTCAATGGAAAAAATTCACGGTCGTACTTTTAGCCCCAGGCTTGAGTGACTGATAACCGTAAAGTAATGATTACATGATAGGGTAAATTCATGATCGTGAATTTGCCAGACTGCTTTGATTGACTTTAGTCTTTTCATAATCAATGCTAAACCTTGGTAAAATTACTGCTATGTGTTTGCCGGATTATTGTTGAGATACAAATATTCTGTAATTATTACTCTTTGGTGGTAAATTCACGGTCGTGAATTCGCCAGTAGGTAAAACAATATTTGTACGGAATTCAAGAATGACATTTGGCATAGGTAGCAAATCCACGGTCGTGGATTTGCCAAGTATGGTTTTTTGTTGATTTTTTTGGGAATTTTCGTTTTATGATATTTGCATAATGTATCCAAGTCGCTAATAATTTTAGTGCAATGAGTCCATTGTAGAAGATGGTATACTTCATAAAATAAAATTTATAGAGACATAAAAGAAAATTTTCAATCTTTTTTTTTGCAGTCTTCCTAGTTTATGTCACGTGTCATTGTGCTATTTGTTTGACTTTTCTGAATATGACACGTGGTAAAGAGTGAGATGCACTCTCTAAAGGTTTTGTGGTTTAGTGGTATGGAAAGAGTTGTGATGTGCACTTTTTCAAAGAAAAAAGAGCTACAAGGTTCTTTTAAAAGGATAGGAGGACACTAGGTGAAAATGCGATAGATGTGGAAACTAATAATACATTTGGCCTTGAGAATATGTATACATATCATTCTATTTTTTTTATGATATGTCATTCCATTACGAGGATAAATAAACAGAAAAAGAAAGAAGAATGGACCTCTAATCCAAGGATAGTGATTATTTAAAGTTGATCGGTGATACATTTGAAAATTTCAGTTAACCTCATACACTCATTCAACTTATTGGTTGAGATTGATATTTAGTTGTCTATGAGATCATAGTGAAAATAATTCTCAACCATTAAAACTGGATAGATGGTTAAGGTTGACTAAAATTTACATATCAACCAAAATTGAAATTTAAAGAATTTTTCCCCTATCCATTGCGAATCCTAATCATTATTGTACAAAGGGAGAAATCATGTCACGAAAGGAGCAAATATCAGATCAACAAATTCAATTACATCATAATTTGTGATTGAGGTCTTGACCTATTGGTTAAGACTGAAACCGTAACTTCCAGAGATTTCAGGTTCGAATCACATCTGGGAATGATCCATTCTTTCCATTTTAATATAAACCCAACTAAAACAATTAAAAATAAATTATCATAATTTAATTTAATTGGACTTAAGCAGACTTTAAAACATTAATATTGTTCGAGCCATGTCGAGCACTTCCTATCCATAAACAAGGTTGGGATTATAACATCTCATCTGAAGTCCAGCCATTCAACTTTTTATTCTTAGTAATCGAAAAATAGAACATATGACATATCTATACACTTTGCTTTAACATATTTTTAGGTAGAATCTATGGTGACTTTGTAAAATACAAAGTTTTCGTTACTTTGCCTCTTATACTATTGGATTAATGATGTGAATATTGATCTAATGGTGATAAGATGTAAAGTAAGATTTACTTTGTTTAAAGTAAAGTCACCATAGCTTACATCATACTTTTATATATGTGTAATGCACCTAAATTTTCTAAACTGTATTTAAAAATACATATAACTTTTTTTATAATATCTCTACAACTTCAAGAAAAGTAACAAAAACATACATAAACACTTTATATGTAGAATTTCTATAAAAGCTTATACATTTTCTAAGCATTTTTTTTATAAATTCCTAGACTACTATAACTTATCTAAGACTGTAATAATAAATTTTTTCATAATACTTAACAAAAAATAATTTTCTTATACTTACTCATTGGAAAACCAATGAATATTTTTTCCAAAACATATTAATAATGAATAGAAAACCCAATTTATGGCAATAAAATGCATAATTCCCTTTTCCTTGCGCATAAAATCCCACTTTTCTAATATTTTAAGCCCACATAAAAAATCGGCCCAATAATACTATTAGCGCCCAATTGGAGGGAAAAGATACCAATTTTGAACTCAGACAAAGATCCCACAAATTTGCAAAAGACGACACAATTCCTCAAAATTTTCAAAAGTTTTTTCACACAAAAATTCCAACCAACAAAACAACCAGATACCACTGCCATTCATGCCAATTCAAATTTAATTTCTATTCCAACTCCAAACTTATTTTATTACCCCTATCGCCTGTGCTCAACTCTTTTTTCTTCTCGAAACTGAGAGAGATATAATAATTTATAATCAAACTAATCATTTGTACGAAAGTAAAAGGATTATTAGGTATGGCGCAGTTTGTCAGCTCACAGCAGGCCAGCGGCGGCGGCGCTGGGCCGGAATTTCGTTTGTCCGATGAGATATTGGCTGTGATGCCGACGGATCCTTATGACCAGCTAGATCTGGCCCGGAAAATCACTTCCATGGCTATCGCTTCCCGGGTTTCGAAGCTGGAAACGGATTCGGGTCGGTTGAGGCAGAAAATTTACGAGAAGAACCGAGCTATATATGAGCTTGAAGAGAAGGTTTCTCATTTGCAACGTGCGTTCCAGGAGGCTGAATCCAGGTTGCAAATCAGCGTTGATGAAAATGTAAGCTCAATGGAATTTCAAATTCAACGTAATTGTTGGTGTGTAGGGTTTCTTGCTTTTGTATTTGGTAAATTGTCATTTCTGTTTCAATTTGGGGAAAAATGTCGATTGATTGGATGGTTCCTGTGGTTTTTCTTTCACGAAGTTCTGTTGTTTATTGAATTGAAATTAAATAACTGGTAAAAATTAAGAAAAATAAAGCATTATAAGTTGGACTGTATACTAAATGCAGATTTCTTGAACGTGGAAAGCCTAATAATTTGGTTTTCGTTAGCACACATAAACACATAATACGAAAAGAAAGATGTAACATGTTTTAGTTTCCTTGTTGCTGTTATTAGCAAATCTAGTTGAAATTTTGGATTTGATTGCTGCTTGCTTTCATGTTCTATGAAGACGAGGCTATCGAACGAAAGAGATTCATTGGCAATGAACGTGAAGAAACTCAGCCGTGATTTGGCAAAGGTGCAATTTTATCATTCATGTTTAAGAACTGAACTATACACTTTTTTCCTATATACTTGGGGAGATTGTTATTTGTTTCTTTGTATTAGCATGCAGCTATAATTCACCCAAGTTCTTATCTTTCCGATTTCAATATCATATTTATTATTTGTTGACAGTTGGAGACATTTAAGAGGCAGCTGATGCAGTCACTAAGTGAAGATAATTCATCAGTAAGATGCCATGACACAGTTTATGTTTTTTTTCAGAAATTTTTCTGTAAATATTGGAAATTCTGTTTGTTATCCAATATCCATTTGTTTTTTCCTTTTGACAGACTGAAACTGTTGATATTGGGACTTGTGAGTCAGTTCCCAAAGCATATATAGATAAAGGTACTATTTCTGGCGTCATCTTCCGATTCATCAAGAATATTGGTTGCAAAATAGTGTCCAATTCCACTGCATTTGTGTTTAACAATTACTGTACTATACATGCTTTCTGTTTCTGCTTCATCCAAACAATTCAGTTTCTTTCCTCTTCTGGCTATAAGATTCTCTCTTTCT
The DNA here is from genome assembly GCA_949673415.1 of Euphorbia schlechtendalii. Lineage (NCBI taxonomy): Eukaryota > Viridiplantae > Streptophyta > Magnoliopsida > Malpighiales > Euphorbiaceae > Euphorbia > Euphorbia schlechtendalii. The sequence continues at coordinate 20,862 of CATIWQ010515024.1, forward strand.
TTTTGTCGTTAATAATGAATCTTTGTGTTTCAGACGAGGTAACAAATGGGTATGCACCACACGATTCATACTCTGGCTCTACTGATACTGGGAACACTACTGAGAATGGTATAGTTTTTATTTTTTTTATATTGATTATAAGTCTATTGTATAGCAACTACCTAAATATGTTTGGCTAATACATTATTTTTGTGTCAAATATAATAGTATCTTTCTTTCATCAGTATGTGCTTCTCCACGGATAGAATTTCACACATGTTTTAGACCCGATTTTTTTTTGAAAGTTCAATTGTGAATCCGTAATACTGGCGTGAATTGAATTGACAATCTCATCATTCAGTACTAAAAAACTAATGTTTTTAATACGGCTTGGTTGTTGGTAAGGATGTACTTGAATTACTGAGTAATACAGATCATATTTTCTCCTGATAATCAATTCTAATACATCTAATGGACTGATTTTCAATCAATTTTGTTTTTTTGAGGTTTTTCAAGAGACCTACTTTATTTAACACAGAAAATGGTATCCTTTGTACTAAATGAAACAGAGATAGTTTTCTGACATTGTGAAGAGCTTATATGAGCTTATAATAAAAAACTTCTCAAATAAGCTGATTGTTTGTTTTAACAGCTTCAAGGAATTCTGGACGAAGATTTTCTGTTGCTCCATATATCACACCCCGCCTTACTCCAACCGGAACACCGAAAATCATTTCTACAAGTGTATCCCCGAGAGGTTATTCTGCTATTCAGTCCCCTCAGATAACCTCTGGTGCAACATCCCCCAGAAAATCTCAGAACGAGGGCCGGAATATATTTTCTCCCTGGTATTCTTCAAGCCAACAATCATCCGCTGCAAACTCTCCCCCAAGGAGTCGACCGACCCAAGGTTTGTTTGTTACTCTTGCTACGATTTCATAGTTTTATACATCGAAAATCGAAATATCATGTCGATATATTTGTATTTATGCCGTTACTAGCTCCATTTATTAGCCTTGTTTTGGGATTTCTGTCACTGATGTTAGTCTTGAAAAGCTCCACTCACAGACTTTCCATAGAACTACGTATTTTGACATTGGACAAAAGATTTTGACTATACTACTGCCTCCATTTTTTTAGTAGCACTCTTACACATTTCACACTTTTTAATAAAACTATTAATAAGGGTATGCAAGTACTAATCAATACTAAATGTTTTAATGTTCTAATCCAAACTGTGCATTTAATGCTATGGAATAAATAAGGATATACATGGAAGAAAGATGAAAAGAATCATGAAATTATGAAATGAACTACTATTTTGGGTTTTCATATTTTGGCTAAATGGACTGCTTAAAAAAACGGAGGGAGTAATTAATTAGGGTCTGTTTGCTATTTATTTCCAAAATTTCTCAGGACATCAACCTTGAAAAGCTCGAAAATGGAGCTTTTCGAGACAGTAGCCCGGGAAAGCAATCTCAAACCGGCCCTAAATTTAGTTTCACTTTCCATCTAACATTCTTCTGTTGCAATTTCTCGTGTCGTGAATAATGATTAGGACGTGCCCCACGAATTGAAGGGAAGGAGTTCTTTCGTCAAGCGAGGTGAGTTTTAATTTATGATTCTTTTATGCATACAACTAGAGGATTTGAGCCTCCATATCGGCTGATTCGGAAAATTTCACAATTTAGGAGCCGCCTATCATACGAACAGTTCGGTGCATTTCTGGCTAACATCAAAGAACTAAATGCTCAAAAGCAAACCCGCGATGTAAGATCTCAAATCCTTACACATTCATTTACTTGTAAAACCCAAAATTTCCTTGCTTAATCCGAGTTTTAATCATTTCGATGTTTTATCCTCCAGGAAACGTTAAGGAAAGCAGAGGAGATATTTGGGACAGATAACAAAGATCTGTACTTATCATTCCAAGGATTGCTTAGTAGGAACATGCATTAAACCCGAAAAATATCTCATAGTACTTCGTTAAACCGCAATTTGTTTGACCAATCGAAAAGAAACCTGTGTTTTCGAAAGGCTAGTCAGAAACCCATACAGCATTTGTTTTCTGCCTACTTGCTAAGATGCTAAAGCTTCAATTTTATATATTCTCTGAAAATATTGTCCTCAAAGCTGAGATATGATGTTTGAAGGGTTTTGATGGATTCTAACGCAATAACCAACCATTAATTGACAGGTGGCTGGTCAAACTTAGAATCAAAAGTGACCCTTTATTGATGGCAATCGGCATAGAATTGTATGGTATATATCAGGTTCATTATTTTTCATGCTTTCTTTCTAACAGAGTTGCAGCAGGCATATTGTGTAAATACTTTGCATGTCTTTTTTGCACAACCTGCTTAGATGTTATGTACTGTAAAGCATTTTATCGGCCAGTAGTTATAATTCGAACATCCAATTCAACACAGAATTTTTAGTTATTTGTTATAATATAAGGTTTGAATGTTTTAGTAATTTAGGTTAAATGCATCCACGCCTCATTGAATTTGTCAACTTTCACCAGGTTTCATCTTTAACTTTCATTTGCCCAGTTAGCTCCTTGATGAAAGTGTATTAGTTTACTCAACGTTTGTTTCTAGTTGAAGAGGAAAAAAATAAAGAAATGACATCTTTGAAAAAACAATTTAACCAGAAATTGACATACGATGTTCAGAGATAAAATGATGTATTTTTACTAAGTTTAAGGGGTTATATTTTAAAGTTCCAGGTGGCATTTTGTGAAAGTTGTTAAGTTCTAAGTCTATGGATTTGGATTTGGCCAAAAATATATATAATATAGGTGGCTTGCACAAGTTTAGTTTTAGTTAATTTGAATTTTGTTCAAAAAGTACTTGCATTTACATAGACTTATTTGTGGTGGAATTTGTTTTTTTTCCTCAAACAATTAAAAACAATTTTTTGAGGTGATATTAATGTGAAAATCTTCTTATAAACCAGTGGTTTATATGTGGTATGTACATTCCAATGGAAATTAAACAATTGATATGTTACTAGTACAGCATCCATTAAGGGTAGGAACATTGGGCAACCTAGTAATCTTGATTTACAGATTTTATTTTGACGAGCCAATCAAAAAGAAATTCAAGATTCTTATTTACTGAAAATCTTTCGTTGAAAATCAAATCTCTTACCAAATATTGTAGAAGACAATGTATTCTGATTACAAGGGAAGAAGCTAACATGTACAAGAAATGCTTGGCATATCTTTAGACAAAGGACCCCAAGTCAACATATATGATAAAAATAACATTGTTTTGATGCATCGGTACTTACCCGAATTTCTCTCATAATATTTACTTCCCCTAAATTTTCTAAGTGGCCTCGTAACTTATTCAACTTTAAAAAATTACACCACTTTGTCCCCGAACGTCACATTTTGGCTTCTGACTTGTTTAACTTTTTAAATATGTCATTTTTGTAATTTTCTCTCTTCAATTAAGAAGTTGATACATTGAGTTCAAGGAACAAAGTGATGTGATTATTTTTTAAAGTTGAGGGAACTATAAAATCACTTAGAAAGCTTGTGATAGTAAATTCTATGAGACGCGTTTGAGTACCTATCCATGCATAACATGATCATGATAATAATAATCATAATGATAATAAAAAAAAGGAAAAATAAGAGAAAAGCTATGTTGTGATCTTATATGCCCTAAAATAAAAAAAAATATATATAACATAGATTCAGGTGCAAGTAACATGAGTTTGTTGGATCAAGAAAAACCAACCACTAGGGACTAGAGAATAGATAGAAATACTTAAAAGATATTGGAAAGGAATTTTGTCAGATCATCATTTTTATTTGTCATTCCTTTTATTCTATTTTTTTCCTTTTTTCTTTTAGGCTAATCATATTCTCTTGGATTTTTTTAGAATAATTAGCCCCTAATGGCTTGTTTTTGTGTAAATTTTATACATGTTTTCTAATTAGAGTTAAGGTGAAAATATTCATCAGATTATTGATATATGTTATTTCGCTTATTCTCAATGTAAAGGTCCTAAATCTGTTCATATGGATTGAACACAATTTTCATTATAACCATACAATAGAAATTATATGACTCTAAAAACTGAACATTTTATTAGAGAGCTAATTTCAATTTTAAACTCATAAGCATGCTGAAAAAATGCAAAGCTTGACGAGTTTTGATGTCGCTGGATCTAAAACAAAGTCTGTCAACGAAATAAAATTGAGTTGAAGACGAGAGTCTGATTAGCCAATATAGATATTCCTTTGTTTAAGTTAGAGGATTGTATGTGACTTGAATTGTTAAACCAATTGTAATGAGAGTAGTGAGTTAACTTAAGATTGTTTGGCTGGCTCATGATATAATGAAGATTTAAATAAATTTCTCTTGCTTTAACTTTAATATTAAGATTTATGTAGGAACCGTTTTCATAAATTAAAATATTAGAAGGATTGATGGATAAGTTGGATTGATTGGATAGAATAGTAGCAGAAGCA
>CATIWQ010515084.1:0-10762 GCA_949673415.1 Euphorbia schlechtendalii
TTGAAGAACGCAACAAAAATATTCCATTCATGTGATAATGACGCATCACGGAGATGAAACTAAAAGAGAAGATAAGGACAGAATAGCTGAAACTAACCAAAACCGGAAACAGATTGTGGTTTTGTTAAAACGGGGAAAATACAAGACAGTGGTGTATTGCATTTGCAGTTCTGGAACGATCAAGGCTCTTCTTTTCTCGCTGTTGCCGTTAAATTTGGTTTTAGGGATTTCTTAGCGGGGTATTTTTAAATTACACAGGTGGCCCTTAAGCTTAGACTATTTAACATTTTAGCCTCATGAATTTTCTTTTATAATAAAAAGGACCCCAATATTTTCAATTGTAACAAAGCAAACCCAAATTGTTGATAATTATAAAAAATATCAAACGATTTGGTCACTAATGGTTTAATATTGGACAAAAGATTCTCAAATGTCAATTTTAACTCAGTAATACTAGACTGTATCAGAGAGAGTTCAAGGCCAAGAACAATAGAACACAAGCAAACCGAAAACCGGATTATGAAACTTTAATTCGATAATGCAGAGTGAATCAGTCTTGAATGCAGAGTGACAGTTGGAGATATTTTCTTTCATTGTCAGTCCTTAAAACTTTAAGTCGATAATGAGAGTTTTCCTGTGTTCTTTGTACTTCCAAACCAAAGAAATACAACAGAGAAGCACTAATAGTTTTGAATCAGCCTTGTCTATTTTCTAATTTTAGACTGTTCAAGAGATTCTCTATTTTCAGGATCTTATTGCAGACATGAAAAAAATGATTAACAGAGGCCATTGCCCTCACTGTTGATACTCCTAGACTTGGCCATTGATCTTAGATTATAGTACTTTACGTCGAAGTTCTTGGCTTGAAATTAATAGCATTAGTTAAAGTATGGCAACTCAATTAGCTTTATTAAGTATAATTCATTTAACCTGTTAATAGTCTTAAGACTGAGCTATTAGCCAATAGTTTTGATGTGCAGAAAAGAATTGATCCAAAATTAACGATAAATTTTGGTAGTAGGAAGTTGATGAGGCTTAAAAATACACCGGTAGTGTATGTCCTGGGAGGGTTTTTTATATTGCTGCTCTTGTTGATGTCTTTGTTTGATGTGCCCATACTGATGAAAATCAGTCTGTTATTTTGCATAGCATGATTGCTCTTACATAAAAAAAAAGAATTATGTAGTATTTCGAATGTGATGATCAGACCATAGTTATCAGAATCGTACGATTCGCGATTCGAATCGCACAATTTGGTTTGATTCACCCCTGAATCAATACGAATCTATGGGGGTGAATCGAAATAGGCTTAGAATCATGACATCGTGAGAATTGTATCTGAATCGTGCTATTCGACCGATTCAAAATGCTTAATGTTTCTCAAATTTTTATAAGTTATATTCACTTAATGATTATGATTTTTTATAAGGTTTTAGTTTTAATTACTTGCTTAGTTGATAATTTGTTTTTTATATTAATATTGTATGTATTGACTAAAAGTTAGTATTGACTAAAAGTTAGTATTGACTTTAGTTGAACATTCTAAATATTTTATTCTTATATGATTTTAAGAATTGATCCGAATCTTACGATTCTCTTCGATTCGCGATTCACGATTCATAAAATTGAGATTGATTCTCGGTTTGACAACTATGGATCAGACACATAAATATTTCATTTCCCATATCATTACTGGGTTCGCTCTTAATTCAGTTAATCATTTTCTTTTACAGATACGCCATGTGATTTTTCTCCTTTCTCAATTCTTTAACGACATGGAATTTACACAATTACCTATATATTACCCTTCATAGGAAGAGAAGGACAACCCAAAGTTGCATACGTCTAACGTACACAGGCTTATGGCTCAAGAGGTATGCAGTTTGAACCTCAAATTACCTGTATATTACCTGTCATTTTTTGTGTTAAATGTTTAATAATGAATTAGTAGATGTGTAAGAGTTTATGCTTAAGTGTGATGTCAATTGAACCTCAAATTGCCATTTTCCTGGCAATAATAACCTCCTGTGACTACTATTAGCAACACTAAATTCGTCTAAGTGAATATTTGAATGGTCTACATTCGTGCTTTAATTTTTAGGAGTAAAAAAATTAACTATAATTTATACGTTTTGGACATCGATAAGTTTCTTATCTCCTTGTGCAGAACTGATTTGACACTGATACGCAATACTTCCAAACATCATGAAATCGAAATTGAAGGCCATCAAGAAGTATAAAAAATTTCATAGACTCGTGTACGGGCGGTTGATCGAAAGGTGATACTTTTAAAAATATGTACTCTCAACTCGAAGTGGCAAATGTAGATGGGATACTTATCTAATGTAATTTTTGATAGGGAATAGTTTACCAAATTAGTTGATATCAATAATTATGTATCGAATACTGTAATTCGGATATTTTCAATAAAATATTGATTTTGTATATATTCAATTATATCCTAAAATTATTGCAAATACATAAAAATAAAGTTACTAAATGCTAAATTGGATAAATTTAAAAAATTGCATTTATTATAAAAGTATTGCCCATGTGTTAAAATGGGTTGCAATTACAAGCCAAACGTTAAGATAAAAAGGGTTGCCGTTAAGTAAAAAATGGTAGCCAATGCTGTTCAAATGCCATTAACCATAAGAGTTATATATGTATGGCAACCTCACAAATTTGTTGCCTATGAGTGTGAAAGAGTTGCTATAGATAGCTAAGACGATTTATTTTCCGGGTTGCTGCAGATAGGTAAAAGTGTTGCCTAAAAGACTTTAGGCAAGGGATAAGAAATCGACCCTTTTTTTGGCAAAAGGATTGCCCTTTTCCCTGTGGCAACAATTTTAGTACTTAAGACAATCCTTTACCGAGGTTGTTGGAGGTCATCTATGGCTTGGTGCGTGTTTGTTTTTTATTCACCGTTTGCTTGCTTATTCACTTTCTTGCCGAAATGATGCATCGACGACTGTAACCCAAATGGAATTGATTTTGTTATGGTGTTTCTTAGCCGCACAATTTCAGGTCACAATTAAATCGCGTGGACATCTTAAACTAGGACACTTAATTACTAAACTTGTTGTTTCCTTGTGCGAATTTGATTGCACATAGGTTAGACCCTTTAAACAACATACGTTTAGATGACATGGCCTCCTTTGCAAGTGCGATGGAAAGCTCGGTTTTTGTTTACGAAGTGCAGGAAAGGACAAAGAAAAAGATAAAGTCTTGCAATATCAGCCTAGTAAACCTCGTGGATGACTTTCTATTAGGCTTACACAAGTTGAGGCACTACAAAATCCTACTTCCAAATTTAAGGCAGCAGTGGCCCAACACGAAGTTGACAATGCTAAATTTCTTAGCATTATGCAACAAATTCAAGAGAGCATTGCCCTTTCCGTCATTATGCAACATACGTTTAGATGACATGGACCTCCTTTGCAAGTGCGATGGAAAGCTCGGTTTTTGTTTACGAAGTGCAGGAAAGGACAAAGAAAAAGATAAAGTCTTGCAATATCAGCCTAGTAAACCTCGTGGATGACTTTCTACTGGGCTTACACAAGTTGAGGCACTGCAAAAACTTACTTCCAAATTTAAGGCAGCAATGGCCCAACACGAAGTTGACAATGCTAAATTTCTTAGTATTATGCAACAAATTCAAGAGAGCATTGCCCTTTCCGTCATCCGGTAAGCCTTAGCCGCATCAGACTCCCCCACCCAAACTTACAGGGCAGTACTCTTTCTTTTCTCATTTTTATTTATCTTTTTATTCAGTTTTGTATGTTTAATTATGCCCACAGTTGAGGGAAATGTGGATTAAGTGTGGAGGATAAAATGTTAGTGAAGTAAGTCTGTTTTATGGTCTGTTTTGTTTGTATATATACTATCATTTTGGGTCTATTTTGTCCAGTTTGCTGCTTGGTTTCAGCCTGATTTTGTTGGTTGCTAAGCATTTAGAATTAATAGTTTCGCCTTAAGTTAAGCCTTTGTTTCTTTCTTGAAAACTCGAAGTTTGAATATTCTTTGGCCAAATTCAAATAAACCTAATTGAACCTAAACTAAATTTTGATTAATGACCTTTCTTTGATAATTCTATTTTTATAAAATATGGCTAGTTTGTTTTAACAATTCATGTGATCTTTGCAAATTTGGGTTTTTCATATTGAGTCCAGGGATATTCAATTGACATATGCTTTCGAGAATAAGTGCTGTTAATGATAAATTTTTATGTACTTTACAAAAAATGTTTTAAGACTTTTGACTCCATTTTTCTAGTTAGAGGTTACGTCTCAAAATGTATTTCCCCTTAAGCAAGGAGTCACTAGACTAAGGGCAGAGTCACATGACTGAGGTACACCAACGACAAAATCGCTAATGAGTGAGAGAGCATAAAAGCAAAAAGAGAAAATATGCTAGAAATAACCAAGGGGGTATAAAGAAAATGCAAAAATATGGTGCAAAATTTTGTGAATATTTTGACTTTGGGATTTTGGATTACAATGCAAAAAAGTCAGTTGTGTGTCGCTTTTCGCTATCGATGAACTCCCTTTTTGTGCGAGGCTACTGAATAGTTTTAAACGAAATGGTTGTAATTTACTTTAGTAGAGTTTGAAGAGCTTGGTTATGATCATGTGGACTAAATTGATATTTCTTATGCGATTGTGGCGTAGTAATGTTCAATATGCTTCTTTGTGATTAAAAGTTTGAATATCGGTGTGATTTAATGGTTGAGCTATGTTTTAACTCTCTTTGTGTGCCTAAAATGTTTTGCTTGAGGACAATCAAGGGAAAAGTGTGGAGGAATGCATTTTATGCACTTTATTTATCTTATCCTATGCTTTGTCTATGGATTATTTTCTGAATTTTGATTAAGTTGTGGTTATGTTTTGGTCTTATTAGAAAGAGTCAAGTGTTTGTTAAACTTGGAGAATGAGCTGAAGAAAAGGTCAATATGAAGCCGTAGAGGTGGAGTGGAACTAAAAGACTTGAACGTGGGAATTGATCCTCACTGCTGGAAATTGATCTGTGGGCACAATATCAACAGATTTGAGCTGTATTTCGTTTTTGGCGCTGTTGACTTGGCAAAAAATGTGGCTACTCCACTTTTCAGTTAGTTTATCTGATTTTGATGGTCTCCCATGATTCGGAAACAATTCCCAACTATCATGGCCTCAAATGAACTCTTATGCATTTAGTTGAGAACATTGACATTTGTTAATTTTTCCATTACTTTCTAGTTTCATCATTTTTTGTCTATTTAAGTAGTTTTTGTTTAGTTAATTAGTAGACAGAGATTACGTACTGAATATATCATTTGTATTAGCCCAAAATCATGTCTTGCTAATTCCATTTTTCCAATCAAAGGTTAATTCTACTCTTGTTTCTTTTCACTTGTGAGGTCTAATTGCTTTTTATCTTTTCTGATCGATTTTTACTATTTGTTTATTTCGGCTTATAAAGTTTATTTTGATTCTTTTAATTGTTGCAAAAAGTCGACGTTGTTTCAATCGAAAGAACTCATTGTTGACATACAAATTGATTTGATCCGTAATTGTCCGATAGATTTGTATAGTGTCAAATTAAGATTTTTCTATCTTAAGAAATAAACTATCTAACTTAAACGAGTTAAGCGTCTTAAAAATTGGTTTCAATCAGGTTTTCCTAATTCTTAATGCAATTACCAAGTTAAAATCAAGGAACATTTCCAAAGTACAATGGTTTAGTTAGGGTCAATCATAGAACGTTTCGTGATTGATTTAAAATTAAGGGAAAATTGGTTGCTTAGGAGCATCTTTCGGTAACTTAACCGGTTTAGTAAAATTCGATATGAAACATTTTTGAGACCGTGATCAAGTATAACAACGAGAGTACGAATTAGGCCTTTGGTTGAATATTTTTCATCAATTGATTTTTCTACAACTTTTAATTTATTTTATTTTTTATTATTTCAACACATCAAATCCCCTCATTTTACTTTCAAGTATTTTCAAATTTACATTCAACACAGTAATTTTTACAAAATTATAACTCTTCCTATGAAATTGACCATACTTCCATTGCTACAAATTCTTGTAGGATATTAACTTGGCGGATTCAACACTCAACCAAAAATATTTTAAGCAAGACTGAATTATCCAGAGACCGGAATCCATTTTGGTATTTGAACACTGTTTATAATTTCCACCACCTAGACTTCAAGCTAATTTAAATACAAAACGTTTAAAATCATGTTGCATTTCATATAAAAAAAGGTTTACTAATCCATCTAAATTTGAGAATAATTATTTTCTTTTGCGATTCACGGACTATAAAATTAACAAAAATGCTCAATTTTCTCAAAAAAAAAAAAAAGGAGAAAATGTTATATCAACTATATATATAGTACTTCTAATTTAACTTTTTATGGAATTAAGATTCCAAATCTTTATCATGCTAAAAAAATTATTTATTTATGTTATTTTTAAGTATATACATAGTTAATTGCTTTCGAGCGCTATTTTTATGTTGTGATCTAAGGTTAGTAGTATATATAATATTAAAATTTTGGATAATTACATAACTTAGTTACTCCATTTTCTTTTTTAATGCTCCTTTTTTAAAATTTTATTATGCATTTTCAAAGTGTGTATAAATTTTTTAAAAAATAGTAATTAAAGGACAACCATATTTCGAATGATAGATTCACCATTTACATTTGAATTACTAACACAAAAAAATCTTAATATGCTTGATTACTTAACTAGAATAATCTTTTGATAGTGTAAGAAAAATTGTATGGTATTCCAAAATCATTAACCCACTATCGGGCTAACTGACAAAAAAAAAAAAGATTAAAAAGACAAACAACATTGAAAAGCCATCTTCAAATAAGAAAATTCAAAATACAATATAAAACAAGAAAAATATGCAAATTAATCCAAAAATATGTGGCGATTTTATCTGTACAATAAGATTCATAAAAATTATTAAGAAATGAAAATTTATTATAAATCTAAATAGATTCAACACAATTAATTCATCACTAGATTAAATGAAATAGAATTTAAGAAAAGCTCGGGTTAAAATTCCAACTCTTCCAAACTCAAATCAATTATAAAATAGATTTGATACATACCTGATTACCAACAAATTCCTCAATTTTGATTTTCAAAATACCCAAAGAAAAAGAAACAAAAGAGAAGAAGCATGAATGAGAGAGAGAATAAGAGAGTAAGAGCAAGTTAAAAAATGAGAAATTTTGAGAAATATTTAATAAGAGCATAAAAACATATGAGTGCACTGACACTCAGTTTATTTAAGGAAAATATATTATATTATTTCTTATTTAGAGCGAGTTACAGTTATGCAAGTTCTTATTTTTCTATTCCAATTTTAACCCAATATATTCTATATTATTCTTATTTTTCAATTTCTTCCATAATGTATAAATGTCTCTAACACGTAGACTTTGAGTGTTTGAATTTCAACAGTCCCTTTTATTTATAAAACTTCAACTAGTTGAGTGACCTTCTATTGTACATATTTTACATGCATATTTTTGTCAAATATAACAAATACTGTTCTTAATTTATGTATTAGTTTTAAATTTTAAGTCGATTGGTTCATTAACAATATTGAATATTTCTTATCAATATACATACATATATATATATATATATATATATATATATATATATATATATATATATATAAATTTGATTCTACTTTTGATCTTTTCGTGTTTCATATAAAGAGTCGAGAAATGAACTGAAACTTAAATTTCTACAATATGTTAAATTCGAAAATTACATTATTTCATTCCAATTCATTTCGAATTTCCAATTTGGTTTTATTTTCAATTATTGTTTGATTTTTTTCTGCTCTTCCTTAATACCAAGTCACTTGTTTAATAATTATATGGCAACTATTTTTCTTTCCTATTTCTAACATAGACTTTGCTAGCTTTACAACCCAAATTACCTAATACTGAATATATGCAGAATTTAATAATTAAGTACTATTTCAAAAGTAATTGTTTTGTCCCCTAACTGTTTTGAATTTCCTTTTTACCCCTCTGTTATTGCAGACAAGTCAAACTTACCCAAACCGAAAGCCACAAATTTTGTTTCAATCAAAATAAAATTATAATAATTTATGTAGAACCAAAATGCTATTATTTTTCAAAAACTCATGTGTATATAATTATTGTATATTAGCCGTTGTAGGAAAAGAGTTATAGGATTGAAATGTAAAATGGCTACTAGCCGTTGTAATTAGTTAGGGTGTTACAGCATTTATACCATAGTTAGTTAGGCTATTCTAGGTATAAAAGCACAGCCTTTACGTCTTCTACTTTACAATTGCTTTCTCTCTTTTCTCAAGAACCTCTGTGATTCTCTCAAGCTTAATCAATGGAAATCATTCATCTTGTTTCTCTTTCGGTTTGTTCTTCAATCTCTAAACTTCACATGGTAGCTCTTCCGAAGCTAAGCTTCTCTTCATTTCTCTTTGTTTCTTTTCTATTAATCTTTCTCTCTCTGTTGTTCTTCGTTTTTCTTTAAACTTTGAAAATAAATATCTCTCTCCGATTACAGTTTGATTAGTTTCGATTTTTCCTAGAAATAGAGTTTAGTTGTTTGTTTTTTTAAGAATGGTAGCAAGAAATCAAGCTCGAATTGATGAGAACAATCCTCTTTATCTACATCTGGGTGAAAACCCTTTTTAAATAATTGAGACTGCGGAGTATAGCGTAATCCGAAGGCTATCGTACCCTAAAGATATCTTAGAATCCGCTTGAGAGCTTGCCAATGCCAAACAGTTGGTGCTTTCATAAATTGTGCAATTTTATGGACTAAGTAAGCTATATCAAGACGTGTTATAGTTAAGTACTGTAGTCCTCCCACTATACTCCAGGAAGTGGGTCACATCTTCATATAAAGGGTCATCCATTGCTATAAATATCTCTGCCACGGTAACGGGTGTTGCAACCGTTTTTGAATCTGTCATGTTTGCCCTCTCAAGGAGATCGTTGATGCACTTTTTCTGAGAAAGAAAGAGAGACCCTTACAATAATGAAACTCAACTCCAAGGAAGTATTTAGCCTTTTCCAAATGTTTTATTTGCAAACAGATTTTGCAAGAAAGCTACCAATCGTTGCCCATAATCAAGAGATCGTCAACATATATCAAACAAAAAATGACCTAGCCACCATGTCGAATAAAATAGAGAGAAACGTGCTCAGGATGCTATGAATCCAAAGCTAAGTAGCGACTGAGTTAGCTTATGATGCCACACTTAAAGAGACTGCTTCAAGCCATATAAGACTTCCGTAGATGACACAAAAAATCCGGGCAAGATTTATCCACAAAACCAATAGGCTGGGTCATGTAAACCGGGTGGTCAAGATCGTCAAAATGCATTTGATACATCCATGTGAGAGATGAACCAAGAGTTGCTAATTGCCAAAGACAATAAGACCCGAATAGTTTTTGGTTTAATCACTGGACTAAACGTATCATCGAAATCCATGTCCAGTCTCTGATGAAATCCTTTAGCCACTAAGCGACCCTTGTGCTCTAATACCATGAAAGGAAACAGCTAGGTTTTGGACTCTTCTCACTTAACTTACGAGAGAGTTGTGTTCCTATATTTATAATCAAATAATATACAACATAATTATAACCATAGTTTTTTAATAATAACACAAAATACATTTTGAAACTCCCTTGCTATCACATCTATTTTTTCTTCATGTTTATTTACGAAGGTCCTCAAAAATATCAGGACCGACCTGCATATAAGCTGCAATTGTTTGTCTTTTTACTTCTTTCGATCGATGATATTAATATAGTATTATAGTATTAGTAATACTGTACTGAAATCACTTGTTTGACACTCATTGACACCATGAAATCTCCATCCTTCATTTTGTTTTCATCTTATGATGTAAATTTAACTACCCAGAGATGAAAGTTAGAGATTGTAAGGTGTAAATGGGTGTCAAACAAGTTGGAGTCAATATAGAATTCACGATGTACTATTATTGAATTATAATTTTATATTTTAGACCGAATTTATTTATTGATCGCAACTCATGTTCTTCAATTGAGTGGCTCACCCAAATTTATTTTTGGATGTTTTATCCAGAAGTCAGAAACTTTTACGAAGCACGTGACTTCCTAACTTAATAAAGTATGCACGTGATTTGTGGCGCAGCTATTCATTGGCGTGTGGTATGCTTCTTCTCCTTCTATTTTAGGATAATTGTACCAGAAGCTTCTAAATCATACTAGTATATGTTATTCATGAATTCCTCATTTGGAGCCCTCCCCTCCTTTTCCATTTATTACTAACCATTAAGAGGCTGTTTCTCTAAATTTAAAAGTTAGTCAAACTTTTTTAAAGGTAGAATTTTAAATTAAAAGTTAGTTAGTTTAGTTTTTTTTAAAAGTAGAATTTTAAATTAAAAGTTAATTAGTTTAGTGTTTCTCTAAATTTTTTTCAACTTAAAAAAGTTACTTTTAAGTAAAAAGTAAGAAGTAGGTAATACTTACTTTTTAAAAATGATTTTTTTCAAATCTATTTTTTGACCAAACAAATTATAATATTACTTCTATATTATATTCAATACTTTTATAAAACATATACTTTATAGTCTTTTCAAGATTCAACAACTTAAAAGTGACTTAAAATTCAATTTTAAGAAACACTTTTAATGACTTAAAAATCGTTTTACAGAAACACTTAACTACTTATTTTTAAACTCCTTAAAAGTTAAAAAAAC
>CATIWQ010515296.1:0-36165 GCA_949673415.1 Euphorbia schlechtendalii
AAGGAACTTCTGTATTGGTATAGCTCAGCAAAGACTGTTGAAGGGTACTTCAGTCAATGCATTGTAAAAGGTTTACTCTTCACCAGAAGAAGAGTTTATAGTGGATTAAATCTTGGACTGGAGTTTCCAAGGACTGGATTAGGCAGAGGCTGAACCAGGATAAAAATCTCTGTTTGCATTTCTTTACTCAGCTTATTTATTTGTGTGTTTATTTCATTCTGCATCTGAAACTCATTGAACCAAATGGGGATTCTGTGTAACTAATACTTACGCAGAAGCAACTTCAGAATCATTTTTCCGAAGTAAAGTGAGAACTCGAAAAAGAGTCAGTCACCCCCCCTCTGACCTATTTTATACCCTTACTAGGCCTAAAAAAACCAAATAAACCGAGAACCGAACCTAATTAAAAAAATTAAGGTTATTTTCTACTTTTTAGGCTCATTAACGTTTTATTCTTTTCCAGATTTTATAATATTATTTTTTTATATCTTATATTGTAGGTTATTGAAATGGAAAAAGTGCTTTGCATGTTAGTGGTTGTGTTCATTCCTCATATATTGTTTAATTTTTTGTTATAATGTTCGTTAAATTTAATTTTGTTTTCTCAAACAATAGTTAATTCTTTAACATGAAAATACTTATTACATTTTTAACTTTGCTCTCCCAAAAAATAGTTAAAGTTTTTTCATGGAAATACAATTTGGTTTTATATGGAACCAAACTGAACCAAAATCTATTAGATTCGGTATGAGGTTCCTAATTTTTCTGTTATTTGGTTTTTGGTTTATTTGATTCGGTTCGGTTCGGTTCTTAGATCAAACTGACCAATGCTCTCCCCTACTCTTACAGATGATGAGAAACAGGAAATGATGCTCATGGCCTATTCCTCTATAATCTTAAACCTTAGTGATAATGTAATCAGAAGAGTCAAGGGTCATAACACTACCCCTGCTCTCTGGACCAAGCTTGAAAGCTTGTATATGACATCTAATACTGCTAGGACTGCTTACTTAAAAGAACAATTCTTTAATTATATAATGTATCCTCAGAAAAACATTGATGACAACTTTGATGAGTTTCAAAGACTTATAAGTGACCTTGAAAATGTATCTATTGTCATCAGTGATGATGATATAGCCATAATATTATTAAATTCCACAACTAACAAGTTTAAATTTGTTAAATAAGCTCTTAAATATGGCAAGGAAAACCTAGAAATAAATGACATTGTATCTGCCCTTAAAATGAAAGACTTGGAATTCAAATATGATAATAAGAATAGACCAAATATTTCAAAGGGTTTGTTCATTAAAGATAAGAAGAAAATGTTAAATCAAAAGGAAATAAATGGAAAAACAATAACCAGCAAGAGTCTAAGAATGACACCTCTAGTAACAGTCAACCTAAGTCTAGTAAAGTCAGAAGTTTAAAAGATGTCACATGCTTTTACTGTCATAAAAAGGGCCACACTAGAAAGTACTATATAACTAGAATTAGACATCAAGATCAACCTAATCAAAATAATAATAAGAATCAAGGTGCTTGTGAGCGGACGACGATTTTTGAGGCTTTCGTGAAAATAAAGTTTGCTTATTTTTTTCTCAAAGACTGGATTTCATTTGATAAATAAATGCTTCAGGTTGTGTAAATTTTAATAGTCAATGATGATTGAAAATGACATTATGTAGTAAAGAAATCAAAATATTTTACCTAATAGATATTAAATATTGTTTATATACACTTAAGAAGTTCATTAAATTTGATAATGTTGTTTAAAAATAAGCCACATATATCAAGTTGACATTTTTGTAAATAACATGTCACATATGTCAAGTTGATATTTTTATAAATAACATATGAAGTGTGATGGAATAGTATTTTTATACATTATATATATTATTATACTTATATAAACAACATAACAATCATATAAATGAGTATTTATTCACAAAGTATTATATTGGTTAAAACGTAAAAACTTTCTATTTTATAGGAAATTCATTTATGCTTACAAGATTTAATAAAAGTAATTATTTATTAAAATCTTTAGCTATGTAAATGTTTCTTTACAAATTAATTCATATATTATTTAAATGAAATGGAGTCGCCACCAGATTCAACTCCACCGGGAATTGTGGTAAACTAATCCGAGAGGGATTTTTATACTGATAAAACGAGATTCTGAGTTCAGATAAATAGTTAATGGCATATTTGATTCAAATTATATTTTAATTTTGTTGGAAATAATTGTTATCCCACATATATTCATATTATATTTTTTTACATATTATTTCCAATAAATACTGGGAAATAAATTACAGGAAAGTAAAAGTACTGTAAAATAAATCCATATATTCGGGTTAGTAGTTAGTCTATTGATTCCATTATTTTGTTAGTGGGTTAGTGATTACAATGGGAATTTACATATTAAAAAAAATGATTAAAATAAAATATAACTAAAAATTTCATCACAAAAAATCATGCAAATCACTAGATATTGAACTCTTGGTTTCAATAATTCAATCATTACTTCAATAAATTTGAGAATTTCTTAAACTCCGTCGAATACTTCCGGTCACATATTCAATCTCAAAGTTTACACATAAAAATGACACAAGGTAAATATGGTAATTATGTGCTTAAAAATAATGTAAAATGATCATAAAAGG
The DNA here is from genome assembly GCA_949673415.1 of Euphorbia schlechtendalii. Classification (NCBI taxonomy): domain Eukaryota; kingdom Viridiplantae; phylum Streptophyta; class Magnoliopsida; order Malpighiales; family Euphorbiaceae; genus Euphorbia; species Euphorbia schlechtendalii. The sequence continues at coordinate 2,670 of CATIWQ010515296.1, forward strand.
AAATTACAGCATATTACCCTCAGATTTACCTGCCTGATAGTACAGGAAGATTGGAGAGCCGGTTAGGAATAGATTTTGTTAAGGAATCACTATAGACTAGCCTTGAAATCTGGTTGTTACCAAAGATAATAATTGAAGAAAATAGTGGAAATGACCCGTAACTAGGATCTTGGAGATGAATATAAATTAAAAGTTAGGCATATAACATTTACTCTTTCTTTCATTTTTTTTGTCTCTGTCCCTTTTTCTCTCTTTTTTTCAACCCCTTTTCTGTCCAGTGAAATGGGGTTTAAATAGCAAGCTGGCAAAATTAAGGTGATAAATTTACACCGTAATTTTACCAGAATCTGATTTGACTTAAACAGATCAAAATTATTTTCTGAAACGTGGGCAATTTTACTGTGGTAATTTTGCTTGGTAAAATTACGGTGGTAAATTTACCACAAAATCTGATTGGCTAATTGTCAACTCAACAATAAATTACTGACCTTTGGCAATTTTACGACCGTAAATTTGCATGGTAATATTACGGTGGTAATTTACCACAAAATCTGATTGACCGATTGTCAACTCAGTGATAGATTAATGATATTTGGTAAATTTACCATCTTAAATTTACATTTTCAAATAAGATTGGGTAAATCATGATGATTACCCGCAATAAATGTCAAATTTGGTAAATTTACGATCGTAATTTTACCCTAGTATGTGTCAAAATATATTTTGAATCGATAAAAACAGATTAAGTTTACTTGTTAATTTAATCGTGTAAATCTTGGTTAAATTCTTCGGTCCGCCCATTTTTATTAAACGAATTAGAAATCAAATAAAAATGCAAATTATGAGAAACAAAATGTCTATTAACGAGTATGTCAATTTTCAACATAGACTAAAATTTTTTTCACCAATTTCTCAACCTTCTTGGATCATTTCCCTTTGTCGGGTGCTAAGGCTATGTTGACTTCTTAAGTACTCAGGATTTGTTGCCAATCGACCGTGCTAACGGTTTGCCCCTTGCATACATAAATTTTGATCGTCATGAAAAAATTTTTGTTTGCAAAATAAATAATCAAGACGGTAACATTTTATAAATCATGACGATCAAGTCGTTGGTGTTCAGTCGAAATAAATAAATTTCGTTGGTATATTAATTTGTTACGTAATTTTTATTATCCTCTGTATATAAATATGTGTAATCCCTCATTCAATATCAATACAATACATTCAAAATGTAGTCTTCTAGTCTATTACAGAAAGCAAATATGAAAAGCTACCAAATATTATAAATATGAGAAAAATAGAACTATTGAGATGGAAGATCCAAAAGGAGGAAAAAACAGTCACCTGTGAGCATATGAAGGAACATACACACATATATTTAATGCAGAAAAATAGAGAAGCAATATAAGCCGATAAAAAATCAACAGGAGTGAGAAGAAAACCTTTCGATTCACATCTGAAATGGTAGGGGAGCTGGCATCATCCATGATAGCAGCCTTAAAATCTTCAAATGTCCAGGTTGATGCCAGGGCAACCTTAAATTAACCAGCTTATCAGACATAAGAAAATAATAAATGTAAAGCATACAAGATACAAGAGCCATTTAAAAATCACACCTTTTTCAACTTCACAGCATCCTTTACCCAGCTTTTATCCTCTTGGTACTGTAACATAAGTGGGAGCCAGGAAATTGAATGAACTCAAACAAAACCCATATTAAAAAAGCCATAGCTTCAGCTAGTTATTGTTAAAGTTGGCAAAGATAGCACAGTAAAACTAGTGGTGGGGCATATTATTCAGCTCAAGACCAAGTTCGAGGAATATTCCAGGCTTTTGCTTCTTTTAGTCTAAATATACTAGGGCCAATTTGGGATGGCATTTCCTGGCTGCTTTCCCGAAAAGCTCCATTTTCAAGCTTTTCTAGGCTATTGTCCCGAAAAGCTCTAGAAATCAATAGCAAATAGTTCCAAATTAATTAGTATTAAGAGTCAAAATCTTTAGTCCGATGCCAAAATATGTTGTTCTATTAAAAGTTTATAAGTGGAACTTTTCGTTACTGCAACTCTGATAGCAATCCCAATCAGGTCCTAGATTATACGGAATTAAGCTTGAGCACAAAGTAAAACTCTATATGTTCCCACTTTTTGCTTCATTAAACCACAGACGTTCCAAAGGCCATGTATTAAATTCAAAACCAACAAATAAATACGAAGCACAGTCACCTGTTTCTGCAGCTCTTCTGCAACATCTTCATACAAATCTTTTGGAGTTGAACCCGAACTATTTGACGAAACAGCCATATATGCTGGTAAATCCTTAACCTGAGTGGTGAAAAATTGTACAAAAACGTAAGGAAATGCAAATGCAGGCCTAAAATTGACAAATGATTAAAGTTCTTAAAAAACATAACAAAATCAAAGTGGACTTATGACCTTCAAGTGATAATCATGCCAGTTTGTTTTTGCAGTCAGGGTGCCAGCAGTAACATGTTCTTCTAATAGTTTCCTGAATTCATCACGGTTTTTGCGCTCAGCCTTCCTCAATTCTTCCTGTTTGATAGAGGAAAACGGTAAAATATATGAAGATGACAAAATAATATTCACTATGGAGCCAATTGCTATCATAGAATTCTTAAAAAAGCACCTTCTGAATCTTTCTTTGCTCCTCTTCTTCCTTATCCAAATCACATAAATATTCCTGTTACATCACTGTGAAGTTAGCTAGAAATAAAAAAGAAGGTTCCAGCCAAGTGAAGAAAATACCTGGAATATTTCCAAACGGTCAATATTTTCAAGGCGATTACATCGTTCATCTGCCTCTAATCGGTCTTGAACTTTTCTCCACTGAGTGTTTGCCTGGAAGGAATATGGATATTTTAAGTAAGAAAAAAGTAAACGCATATATGTGAACCTCAGAAAAAGGTACCTTAATGAAGTCACATGATTCCAAAAATTTCCTATATTCCGCAAGATTCTGCTTACGCTCTTCCTGTATCTTTGCTTTTTCCTAACAATTCGCCAGTTAAATAACCATCAGATATTTGTATATGCTTCAAATATTTTAATCATAAATCCACAACTTCCTATACTGGTCGTATTTGGGCTTCAGAACAAAATGTACCAAATATCTCAAAATTTCTACACCAAATCCAACACTTAAGATGCTAATAGGAAAGTAACTCAGAAATAGCAAGAGAGTGGAAGTAATAACACAACTGAGAATTTCACTGACTTCAAATGGAATATAAAACAGAATAAAAGAAGAACAAAAGGCTTACAGTCCCCTAGGATCAAAGATCCCCTCTCTCAATTGAGAACCCTGCTAACAATAAGTTGCAGAATATTTTCATAAAACTTCCCTCTTCCCTACCCACATAAATCTGTCCAATTTATAACCACCTAACCATCTTAATTACAACTAATTAAAATCCCATTACTACCCCTAAACTACCCATAACACACTGCCCTTAACTGCCCATGAATTATTTGACAAGTTCTCTATCAGATGCTTTATTTTTAATTTGCCATAAAATCAAAAGCTCGCTTTAAAACATGCAACAGTTGTTGACATCAAGCAAAAAGATACGACAGAAGTACCAAAACTTAGTGTTTCATGATGCGTAACAACTCATTTAATGCACAACATTATATTGCTTCAAAACCACCAGTATGTTGAGGTTGAGATGCCACTACAATGTAAGATTACTGAAAGAAAGGCGAAAGCAAAGAAAAATCTATAAATGCTAAAAACCAGTTTAGAATTATGCATTAACTATAGAAAACTGAAGTGCAGAATGCAATTATACTTGACCATTGCCCAATGATATGCACAAAAAATGCTAAAGTCGATCGAGTAGTAAACTATTAAAATCTACCTTTTCTCCAAGTTCCTGCAAGAAGGCATCAATCAGTTCTTTGCGGTCTCTTTCTCTTTCAACAGCTTTGAAACGCTCATCACTTTCAAATATTGACACAGCTTTGCTGAATGATGGTTAAAGCATGCATAATTCCGATAGGAAATATTAAGAATACAATCAACTAATAACTGAAAATGAAAATAAATGAAATATGAAAATATAAACCTCAGTTTAGTAGCAGGCGTCAGCTCTCTGGCTTCCTGTAAAACATTGAAGTTAAAAAGAAACAAAGTTTAGAATTTGTGTCAGAGTGAATCATATAATATACTAAATAGAAGAAATTCAAACAGCTCACTTCCAGCATGTTCCTAAATTCTTCCCTTGCTCTTTTCTGCTTCATCCGCCTTTCCTCAGCATCCTGTTTTTTCTTTTGACCCAAGTACTAAAACAAAAATGTGAATCCAGTCATATGATATGATAAAACAGATAGATATTCTTTCCAAAAGACACAAAGTAAAGAATGCAACCCAATTAGCATCTAACACAGTTTTAAAGCATTTACCTCATTAAATGCTTGCTTCCGCTCCCCAAGGGTTTTTAGCGCACCATATCTCCTGTCATTAATGATCAATCGCATTGCCTGACAGGAAGAGAAAAAAAAAGGTCAGATTATACACGACTCGGAAAACATAAAATTACAGTGTGCCCATATACCTGTTCCCAAGTCGAGTCAGAACCAACATTTGCAGACTCCAAAAGTGATTTAAATGCATTCTTTGCCTCCTTGAGTAGGAATAGAAAACATGTAAGGACATAACTTCAATACCAAACAACCACAAAAGGAGATACAGGTAATACAAAATATTCATTCCGTACCAGCTTATCAGCATAAGTTAAGGGCTCCTGACTAACTGCTTTTTCTTCAGATGAAATATTAGTGAATGTCTCAGTTATTGGCACATCTTTTGCAGCTTCCTGCAAAGCATTAATGAACTCAAGTTTCTTATAAACAAGATGACTCTATAAACATTCAAACACCAAGTCACCTCTTTACTCTTTGTAGACGCAGTATCAGCAGAACTACGACCATCTGCGCCTGAAAAGTTGCCGGAGTTGTCACTACAAGGGAGGAGGAGCAATTTTAGCTGTATTATATTGACAATGTAAAACAATCATATTTTACTAAAAAACATTTTAACTACATTTTTGTTGTTGCGGTATCAACCCCTGTGGCAGTGACTTCAAAAACTCCAGAAATCGGAATATCGGCTTTCTTAGTTTCATTTGGATCGCTAGCCACAGAAGAAGCTTGGGCATGTGAGGCTGATGATTCGAGTACAGACCAAGATTCTGAATTACCAGAAGCAACAATAGGGGCAACAAAAACATGGCTTGATAATTCTGCTTGATCTGTGATTGATGAAGCATCCACATCAGGCACTGTTTTATCCACAGCAGGAAAAACAGAAGCATGGGAATGAGAATCTTCCAAGGCTTCAGCTTGTGGCTCTTCTGTAGATGGCTTCTCAATTCGCTCTCGTGCCAACTTGAGGCAGACATTGTAAAAGAGAAACAAATAGGAGTAAGAGATCCAAAAGAACATAATAGAATGGATGCGTACAAATTAAAGACAGTGCATGAGAAAACCTTCAGTTCTTCAGGAAATTCCCATTTTGATTGTTTGGTGACTTTGTTGTAGTAATATCTAAAGGAAATTAATAAATAGGAAATCAGAACATCAGAAATAGCTTTAAAACTTGTAGGGAACATAATTTATTTGAGGAAACAGCAGAAAATTTATCACTTTCTTCCATCGGTACTTGTATGTTCCTTCCAATCAGTTGATGCATCTGCTCGCTGTCATGAAAGAAATGATACATGATATGAGATGAATTAGTGTTTGTTTCAGGATAATAATCTAAGTCGTCATTTGGTTCGCGGAATGGAATGAAATAGGGCAGAATTTAATAGGTAATCCTTGAGGAATACCTATACTACTCCGCCCTTATTCCATTCCATTCCACAAAACAAATGAAACATAAAAGTTAATGAATTTTGTATGAAAGAATAAAAAATGCATATTGAAATAGAGTTTGATAATGAAAGTTGATACATCTTGTGCACTAAAATATATAACGAAAATGAATGACATGCAAGATAATGTAAACTCTCCTTAAAGGTAAATGGAATAGGGCAGAGTAGACTAGGTTATTAAAGGTAAATGGAGTAGATAAGAATGAAAACTATCCTTAATAACCTTCGATTACAGGGGTAGTTGTTCACTAAAGATGGAAATGAAATACTGACATTTAATCAATTAATCAAATGTAATCAATCGAGACGACAATAACTATCGAAAGACAACGCCTCCTGCATCACAATAATGCCACTAACCATGAAGAATTAAAGACCAAAAACACAATTAACTTGACCTCACCTCAATCGGTGTCATCAAGTCGAATGGCTTCTCCCAAGTAGATTGTCTTGTCCTTTTATTATGATAATATCTGAACATAATATAAAAGAGCAATAAATCAAATAAAAAATAGTAATAATGAATCAAATCGAAGGCATACACTTGGATTAAAAGAAGTTAACAAAAGAATAAGAAGTCACTAAAAAAAGCCAATTAGATCACCCTCATTTATCAGGATAGAATGTTGAACAAACAAATATCGAACAGAAGTACCAAAGAACATTGAATAAACATGGAATTTGAAGCAGCCATAGGTGATGAGCTAACCAGTTTGTTAGTTACGGTTGTGGCAAAAAATTCAGGACCTTACAAGATGCTCTTAGAAATTAGATAAGAACCTCAAGACATGCTTCATGAGATTTAAATACTGATGTCAGTGAGCATCAGTAACAAAAATAAAGATAAATAGTAAAGAAACCATGCATTTCGTGGTAGTTATAAACATAAATAGTAAAGAGAACATGAGGCATTAAAAAGATATAATACTTATACGTAAAAGCAATGCAATATGTGAATCGGTTCAAGTAACAGGTTACCAATCATATAAGATGAAATGGAGCTGAAAGAAAAGCATACAATTTCTCTATGATATCTGGAAAATTATTAGTTGGTCTTAGTTCATCAACAGTCGAATGACAAGTCATCGCTACATCTGTGTTTCTCTTACAGGAACAAGGTTTAAGGATCAAGTAAGAAAGCTACTGAAAATCAAATCAATCAATTTTTGCAGAATCCCACATTGACATCAAACCTTGTCAGCATGTTGCGTCTGGGTCCAGACTAAATGCTTCGCCCACCATTTTGCTTTCACAATACATCTAGATAATTCAATGTTTGGAATTATTCATCAAAGTAAGGCATTAAAAACACGAACAATCAAAAAGGGACAATAATCTAATTCAAGATGCACCATGCACGCTTAAATTTCTAGCTGAACATGCTAAGCATACCAGCAGATCACAAAATAGTTAAACGCACATAATGTAGCACATAGCTGAAATTCAACATAAGCCTAAATGATTTTTTGATCTGGCACAATATCAATTGATACTAACTTAAATATATATAAGAGATGAATATGATAGCAGAGGTTATAAATTTGTTCTTAATATATAAGTCTCTTATAAATTGGCAATCAAACCAAGCAGAAAATGAAAATTGGATCATCAGAAAACAATTACAGTCAATTACCTCCTTCCATCAGCAGACACATGCTCTTTCCAATCTGTCACAGGAACTTCAACAGGCATAGTGGGCTGGACATCGACTGTCTAAGAATTGCCATATTCCCAGCATAACAAAATTAGTAATGACAAATTAGTTGCATAGCTAAGGAACAACTAAAGACAGGATAAAAAGGTAGAAAAAGAAAGGGAAATTCGAACCGAAGCACCGGTAGCGGTAGCTGAAGATTGTTCGCCATTGGGTTGCACAGGAGTAACATTAACAGTGCTCTGATTTAGAGGCGGTCCAGCCTGTCCGCCAGCAGGAATATTTGGTGCATGCAACTGAGTCATTGGTTGATATTGGGTCACAGAACCAAAAGCTACAGGAGGTTGCTGGTAAGAAGGCGGCACAAACTAAGAGAATAAACAGATATAGAGTCAGAATAATTTATCTATATAGAATCACTAAAACATTGAGCTCTTAAAAAGGAAAAGGCCTATACATCGGGACCCCCTATAATAAGTCCTGGACGCCCATTTACCCCTTGAACTATCATAAGTTCCAATTACCCCCCTTGAAATTGGAAAAACGCACAAGTTTTCCCCCTTGAACGCCACATGTCAGCTTCTAGTTGGTTTGACTTTTCAAAGATGTAATTTTCCTCATTTCCCCCTCTTCAACCACGTGGCATTCAGGGGGTTACGAGGTGCATTCCAAACAAATTCAGGGGGTTAAGTGGAACTTTTGTAAGTTCAAAGGGGGTAAATGGGCGTTTAGGGCCCACTACAGGGATGTATCAGGCCATAAGAAAATTATTGAGTTGATGGTCACTTACAGTGTACGGTGAAGGCAGAGGAGCCCCTGGGCCAGCTAAACTAGGTGCGTAATTTATCGGAGCTTGTACAGTAGGTGGAGGTAGTGATCCAGGTGTCACATGCCCATTGGGTAGAGCATTTGGTAATCCCGGGCCTGGTTGTGCGGGTCTTCCAGGTAACTGCTGAGGGTATTGGGGATGGGAAGGATGAGAAGGCAAACCAGTATTCACCGAAACACCTCTACCAACATGCTGAAAATGTTGAGAAGCCACGGGAATGAACTGCTGAGGCTGCTGTGCTGGAATAACTGGTCGGAACTGCAGGAATAATTTTATTGAAAAGGCTTTCTCTAGATCTAATTGAATATATTCAAATAGATGTTACAATAATGATCATCTACAAGAAGTATGTATTACTTGCATAGGCATGGGCGGAATAAAATTTCTGGGGGGATCCATAGAGCTAACAGGAGGAGGCTGAAGAGACTATTGCATTACAAAAGAGAAAAACTATTTAGCAAGAGTTAAAAGAAATCACGGGCATAAGCGACTGATAAATAGACGGAAAATGAACAGTTGTTTGTCGGCTGATGCATGGAGTCCAATTGTCATTGAACGCACATGCACCAAGGAAAATTGCAGTTACTACAAAATCAGGACCGTCGATTTTTACCAAATAAATAATGTAAAAATTGGCTAAATTTCCTAATAAAGCAGAATTTGCATATCTGCAGATTTCTGAGATTCGATAATTAATAATAAAGTGAAATACGAATCCATGCAGATTACCGTATTTTATTTCTTTCCCTGAAGACGCATATGCATGGGGGAGGACTGATTTTCTTGCCAAACAACTAAAATAATTTCCGCAAAATAGTAAACAGGATATGGAAAACCGTCAAACGACAGTGTTTTAACTTTTAACATATCAGCACATGCACAATATAGAGTTAATCTACAAAACAAACTAAGAAAATATATCCCCTTTCTAAATAAACTCAAGAATTACTTCAAATATTTCAGACAATTGTTAGTCATCTAGTTTCCATAGTATCATAGAAAAGCTCTCTTACTGTTAGGAAAAATTCATTAAGATGAGAAACAAAAGACTCTTAAGGACGACATGAACCATGGCTAGGTGAAATGCTTAGCTGAGCCAAATTGAACTTACATATTCTTAAAATGGTATAGCAGTTGGACCGAATATTCTTCAAAATTTAAAATTTAAACATAAAAATCCCATAATGTCAACCTTAGAGTAGTACTTTTGGTTACCAAGTACAAATTCTATTAGCATATAACATTTTTGGTAAGTAAAATGAGTTCAACATAAATATCATTTAAGATACTGCTTGCATTAAACATAAACACAAGTGCATAAATCAAATTTGGAATACAAAATTCCAAATAATCCACAAAATGTAACTGAACAAAATAAGTTATTTTAATGGTACGAACCTGCATATTTGAATATGGAGGGTTGTTGGCCATTTGCAAAGTCGCGCGTTTCCGATACCTACTAAACCAACCAAAATCACACATGTCATATTATAAAGAGGCATGCAATTGCATGGAAAATAAAATGCTCAACAGCATCAAATACATAGGCAGTAATTGAAACGTATAGCTAAACTACCTTAGCCTCAATCATTACTGAACTGAAGAAACAAGAGATCATTTATCATAATGCACTCATAAACGTTCCTAACAACCTATCAAAAACCCTCAACCCTGTAACCTAGAGATAACTACTAGTGCATTACTATGGGACTAAAATGTCTGCATTTCAGACTTCATTTGATGGCACATCGCAAAGAAAGTATGAGAAAAGAACAAGTTGGAATGATCTTTTTATTTGTCCGTGGCTGTTTTGGTAATGCACAAACCCTACAAATCAAACGTTGTAATACAGGATCATATCAAAAACACTACAGTCAACCTAGCACATAAAACCAGCGATTTAAGAAGAAATAAAATGATCACATTAGAACTCCCTAGAAACAACCTGGTAGGTTACTGAAGTCTAAAACGCGAGCATCAGAAACTCTATTCTTTCGGAAACAACAAATGCAAAAGTTACAATCACGAAAAGAAAATGCACAAGAAATCGACATAGAGTGCATTTCCTAGATACATGAAATCTCCTTTAAGTTCCAAATAAAGCATGATTCAAATGCCTAGAAAGTCCTAAAGCCACTAAGGTAATAACCACAAACGAACAGACACGCGTAGATGCATGCACGTGTAAATAATAAAGTCGCAAGAAATTATATGAATATTTTGGCAATTAAAATAAAAAAGCAACATAAGTTATACGAACGACAAAGATCGATGTGTGTAATTATAGGTCAGAATACACATAAATTACCATAACTCAACAGATTTTCCAATAAATCTCCCAAACAATTTAACAAATTGGACATGGAAAGAAAGAACACAGCTATATGTATAACAATTTTATCCTCACATTCTTTTAAAGATCCCATACTTCCCAAGTTAAACTTAAACATAAAATCTCAAAGGAAATCCTCCCATTTCTCACCATTAATTATACTCCAACATCAGCTGCATTAAAAGAAGTCCTAATACACAAAAATTTTCGTTCAATCATTCACCGAAATTTCATATTTAGGAGTAAACCTCAGTTGATCAATATTCAAAAATGGGAATTTGACAAAGTAAGTGGAAAACCATGCATTCACAACATCACAGTTACTTAAGTGGAATCTCAAAATCTCAAAACATAAATTATTTTAAGTTCCAAAGACAAAGAAATAACCTATAATCCATATAATCACCAATGTCCTTGACCTAAAATGAAAAAAAAAACTGAAAAATCTACAACTTATAGCAGCAATTGAGAGATCCCTAATTGCACCATTCAATTAAGAATTAAGAGGAAAAAATAGAACTTGAACTGGAAAGCATACCACAGAAAAAGACAGTAGAAATTGTAGCGTTACAATCTAAGGGGATTTTGACTTTTTAGAGTCAGTTTAAAAGCGGGCAGGCAACAGGAGTGCGTGTAAGCAGAGCAGAGCAGAGAAGAGGGGACAAGTGGTGGCAAGTAATGGCTGTTGTTAAAAAAAAACGTACCAATTCTTCACTTTCAGTTTCTACTGAAGACGAAGATGAAACCCGGGCGCTTTTGCTTTGGTTTTTATACGATTCAGAACACCATTACCAATTTTTTTAAATCGTGTCGAATCAAATTTGTTCCTTCATTACTTATTAGTTTATTTATATTCTTAAATTTTTTTAAATGATTTTAATTAATTGAATTTTAGTTATAAATTTATTTTGGAATTAATTAAATTTTATTCAATTTTTTAGAGTTTTAAAAGAACAGCTGCGTTTTTTTGTTTTTATCGTTGAATTATAGTTTTAAGTATTTAACTGGGAGTGTTCTCTATTATTCTATTTTTTAGGAAATTTGACCAAACGAATCTTTTAATTTATTTCCAAAGTTGGAAAATATAAATTCTTAATCCCAATTTGTAATGTTAGTTATTAATGAAGATATACCTTCTATGTATTATGAATTGCTTGTTCAATCTAGCTGTCCCCTTCTATTTATTCATTGTAGATATTAAAAGACCTAATACGTTAAGATCTCCCTGAAGTTGGCTCAGAAAACCCGATGCCACCCTCAACTTTCAAAAGGACCGATTACCCCCCTCAACTAGGCAAAAAGGATCAGTTACCCCCCTTAACTTGGCAAAAATGCACCAGTTAGCCCCCTCAATACCACGTGTCAGAATCTGGTTGGTTTGACTTTTCAAATATGTCATTTTTCTGATTTTTCTCTCTTTAATCACAAGTTGACATGTGGCATTAAAGGGGCAAACTAGTGCATTTTTGCCAAGTTAAGGGGGGTAACTGATCCTTTTTACCAAGTTGAGGGGGGTTTCTGGTCCTTTTAAAAGTTGAGGGTAGCATCGGATTTTCTGAACCAACTTCAGGGGAATCTTAATGCATTTCACCATATTAAAAACCACTTTTGAATTTAAAAATGATAATTATTGAACACACAAATCTAACTAGATATTGGGTAATCCTTTCTTTCAAATTTTTCTTACTATATGATCATCTCTCACCAATTTTAAAATAAATTACAATAAAATATATTTTAAAAATTACAGTAGAAAATTTTTCATTTATTCGGAGTTTTCTTCTTTTACGATTAATATAAAATCAAGTACATCACTATCTCTAACGTATCATATATTTGTCTATTGCCTCCCTTAGTTTTGAAAAGTTTCTTGTAATTCCCTTTAACTTTGCAATTGTGCATGAATTTGTCATATGAATGTCGCATTTTAGTTTCTAATTGGAGATAAAAAAATTTGAAGAATTGACATCTTGAAAGCCAAATCAACCGGAAGCTGGCACGTAGTGTTGAAAGGGTAACCTGATGCATTCTTTCTAAGTTAAAAGGCAGTTACGATAATTTTTTTAAAAATTTAGAGGGACAATAGACTAAACGAGATAAGTTGAATGAGTTGATAATTCATTCGGCCTTGATTCAAAACATATAACTTTTATACGTGAAAATATGTATGTGTTGACGGATCTTTAATAATACACATAAAAAAAATTGTATGGATGAGGGTTTTTTTACATCAATGACCCAATTTTTTCTATAAATTCTTGTTTTCTGAACGTACGTCTCAGGACTAGACCTGTTCGCGGGCCGGGAGCCCGCTTCAATGAATCGGGCTTAAACACTCATATTTAAAGGGTAATTAAATCATGTACCAAAAAAAAATTAGATTTTATTGTTTTTACAATAATGAGAAATTAATATTCGCTTTGCCATTTTATTATATTCTTTTTTTGCTTTTACGCTTATTCCCTTGTAACTACCTTCTCTCTTCTATCTAATTTGAATTTTGCAACTTCAAACCTTCATATCTCACAAATTGTTGATTTTTTTTAATCGACGCTTTGAAATATTTTGTTCATTTTAATTTTATCTTTAAAATAACATATACTTTGAATTTTTTGAAAAAATAAAAAATTTATCACAATTTTATACATAATATAATAGCTGTATAATAAAAATCATAACTTTTCATGAAGACGTTATACAATGTATAGGAGTGGTATATTGTTATTTAAAAAAGAATACATAGAATATATTATACCACTCTTACATCATGTATAATGCCTTCATGAAAAAACAGTAAAAACAAGAATTATACAACTATTATACAATGTATAAGACTACGAATAAAATATTTTTTTTACTAGAAAGTGAATTTTGTTGTAAAAATAACCATTATTATACTATTTATAAGAACTTTCATATCAGGTTTAAGGTCTTCATGTCATGATTTTTATGGGGAAATCGATCCTATTATGAACATAATTGAGAAAAAGATCTATATAAATTCATTATACAACTTTACACCATTTATAAAGCCTTAACGAAAATGTAGTAAAAAGGGTATTATACCGCAATTATACACTATATAAGATTGAGAAACATTAATTTTTTTCGAAAAAAAAAGTGTCATTTTAAATATAAAATTAAGATGAACAAAATATATTAAAGTGTCGATTAGAAAAAATCAATGGTTTGTGAGATATATACGTTTGAAGTTACAAAATTCAAAATAAATAAGAGAGAGAATGTGGTTTATAAGGGTTGACAAAGTTAACTTAAAAAATGGTAAAAGGAAAAAACGTTTCTCCTTTTATGTAAAAGAAAAAAAATTCTTAATTTTTGAGTTTTGCAAAATTATAGATTTGTAAAGCTTAAATTTTAATAAGAAAATATGGCAAATAAAAAAGGCCAAATGCATCTTGAACCCCCTGAACTTGTCCTTAAACTCCGGATTCCCCCCTGAACTTTGAAATGTTCTCAATGCCCTCCTAAACTTGTCTAAAAGTTCTCAATTTCCCCCTGAACTTGCTCCTAAACTCTGGATTCCCCCCTGAACTTTGAAATGTTCTCAATGCCCCCTTGAACTTGTCTAAACGTTCTCCAACAGCCCCTCAATGCAACGTGACAAGTTACGTTAGTGAGCCCGTGAATGAAAAAAAACTATTTAAAAAAATTAAAAAAGAAATAGATATTCCAATTGACACTAATTTATAATTATTTTAAGATTTTATATTTTATCCTGTTAAGTTTTTCGGTAATTTTATATTGACACTAATTATTTGACACCCGTTGACACCATGCAATCTCCACCATACATTGTGCTTTCACCTTATTATGTAAATCTAACTATCCAAAGATGAATATTGGAGATTGTAAAGTGTAAATGGATGTCAAACAAACTGGTGCCAATATAGAATTGTCTGCAAATTTTTATACTTGATTACAATAAAAGTTACTAAATATTAAAGATTTTAATGCAATTATATTTAAAATTTAAACATATTTTTTATATTTTTTCTATTAATTTAATAAAAAAATTTATAACAAAAAAATATTTTCATGGGTTTGGGAATGTCCTTGTTGGCCCGGTCTGAGCCCGAAGTTCTAAAGTACGGGCTTGGGTTAACGTTTTTTGTAAAAAGTCTGCCAAGCCCGGCCAGACTGATGAACAGGTCTAATTGTCATCCGAAAGAGATATCGACAATATATTACTTCCTTTGTTTTTTTAGTAGTCTATCAAGTCAAAATGTGAAATAAAAATAGTAGCAGTTCATTTCAAAATTTCATAATTCTTTTCCATCTTATTTCCATAATATTTTATATGCACATTTTGGTTAGAAAATTAAGACATTAAATGTAGATTAGAAAGTGAAATGTAATACAAATGATTATTAAAAAAAAATGAAGATATTATCATCAACTTCAAAATCATATGTGCAAAAAGCATTTTCTTGCTCCACCTTAACATTTCTCAAATGAGAAAGGGCTTAACTTCCAAAATAGATACTATATAAGCAAGACAACTTGTCTTCGTGATAAACGTGAACTACTCAAATCATAACAAACCAAACTACATAAAACATCATCGTCAAAATTGGCCGGGTTGCACTTGAGAACTGATAATGAGTTAAATTATATATTTCTATAAAATAATACACCTCTTTCTACCATATTTCTATTATAGTTTCGTTAGTACGTGTTTAGAAGCACTTGTTTTTAAGAAATTTAAATCGATTTATGTGTAAAACTTTTAAATGATATAAATAAAATGAATACCATACAAGACAGGACCGGACCATACATGATGAGATATTAACGTATATGAACAGTAAAATACGTATAAATAAATAGTAAAATATAGTATGTATAAACAGTAAAAATACGTATAAATAAACAGTAAAATACAGTATGTATAAACAGTAAAATACGTAACATTTAAAATATACAGTAAAATACAGTATGTATAAACACTAAAATACGTAACATTTAAAATATACAGAATAAATTATTAATCCTTAATATAATATAAAATTCAACTAATACAGTCTATTAAAACATAAACCATGCTAAACATATCAATATAAAACTCAGGATATAGGAACAATTTTACAAAATTAAAAGACTGTCAAGACATTTTACTTTGAGCAGAGTCAACACATAAATGCCTAAACGCCTAACCACAGCTAAAACGGCTAAATGCGACTTGAGCCTAATCGTAAAATATATGACTGTCCTAAAATCTAACCTAATCCAGTTTTATATTAAAATCCTAGCATGGTAAATATTTCAGAAGATTATATAAATCAGATTTTATATCATATCAAGCACTTAAAATTCATTCTGTAATCTAACATATAAATTTAAAAAGATATAAATAAACCTAAAAAATTCTAAACAAGCATATTAAACAAGTAATTAACACTCATCATGTATATCTAGTCTGTTAAGCACAATAACATAACATGCTATAATCTGATAGTTTTCATGGCATTATTTAACACAAAGCAATTACCCCTCCATCAATGAGGGTATAAACAACTTATTATTGATTAAAATAATATATTACAAAAATAAAAGTTACAAGCTTGAGATGGAAATATACCTATGGAGCACACTATGGAGGGAGTCTATAATCTCCTACTTAATTGTTACAGAAAGCAAGAACACTCATCATTACAAAGCACTCTCCAACTCCAAATTTTCCGTCCCCCATTACAAACTGAAATCTTACAATTTATAGAGACCGGAACTCAAAATAAAATTCAAAACAATTTATTAACAGATTACAGAAAACAAAAAACAAAAAAGAAAAGAAAGGAAGCGGGAGACAAAGAAAAGAAAAGAATAAAACAGGAAAAGAAGAGATAAGGAAAAGAAAAGAAAAATAGACACGCGGATTGAAAGCATTATTAATGCTTTCAATCATTCTCCCGACAATCCAAAAATGTTACTGTTCTCTTTATTAAAGTTGAACAGTAATTTGTCTTCTGTGCGCGTACTGTGCTCCGCGCGTGTGCTCTTCACGACTTTAATCCTTCTTGCCTTTCAACTTCTGGTAAATTTCTTGCTCAACATTTTTGAGCAATTGTTCTATTGATAATTCTATTTCTTCAACCTATGAATCTTGAAGCATATTATCTTCATTAGCTCCTATTAGGGCTTTTGCTTGAGCATTTTCTGCCTCAGCAATCATCTCATCACCAACTGTTGAAGCGGTACGAGAGGTTTTTGACTGAATTTCAATCCCTAGATTTTTCAACATATCCTTTTTCATAGCCTCCATATAAGTTGCTATGATCTGTTCGTGGGATAATTGTCCCTTTTGCATTTTAACCTTTCTTGAAATAAATTCAAAGGGACTTGGAGCCTCAATATGTTGAGTAGCTTCAGCAGTTTCAATACGGGATTTGTATTGACTTATCTCCATCTTCAGATGATCGATAGTTTCTTGGGCTTCTAAAACCCCATGTTCATTGTTCCTCATCATTTTCTTCCAAAATTTTGAAGAAAATGTCCTGTATAAACAGGGAATATTTTATTTGGTATAACCAAACTCTAGTTCCCATTTGAGAATCCAAGGAATGCCAAATTCAATGAAAAAATGAGAGATAGGCATACCCTCAACCCATTTATTATTATGTTGGGCCTCAATAAGGTTGGGAGAAATTTCAACCCATTCAATGTAAAAACCTTTAAAAATACCACGTAAAACATTTATACTCAGGCCATAAAATTGCCACCATCGGTATAACCAATTTGGAAATTCTTTTTTGTAAATATTTTGACAAAATTTTAAAAACCAGGTATGTTTCCTTGAAGAGTTTTGGTATAACAAAACCTTGCTAAAAGCCTCAACATAATCCCAGTAATTAAATTTAATTACTGATTTATTGTCTGGGTGAAGTTATTCCCTCTCCCTGAAGGTACTTAAACCCCATTCTTCAGCAGTTATCACATTTTTTATAATTGCTTTGCTAAAACTATAAGTTTTAGATGTTTTGCCGCCTACTGAAAAATGGGTTATTTCCCATGAATCTGTCATTTTTAAAATATTCTCAAAATGAGACCTGGCTTTATATGAGCCAGCTGTGAAAGAAGCACCCGTATCAAGATACTTCTGCATCAGACCCCAGACATCATCTTTTCTCTTGATGTCATTGTCCTCCAAAAGAAGTATGACTTCTTTCTCAGTGTGATGATGATAAGGAAAATCATCAGTCTCATCATCCTCCACTATCTTTACATATGAAGGATTTTCAGTAGTCTTTTCAGAAGAACTACTTGCTCCAGCCTGAGTATTACTCTGGCCTTCTTTGGATGCTTTGAAAGCAAGGAATTCCTTATAAAGAGATTCTTGCTTTGTATACTGCTCATTAGCTGCAATGTTCTAGGCTATAAGCCTAGAACTTCCATGTTGGGCCAAAACTCTGTCATCAACAAATCCTCTATGAGAGGAATTTCCTCTACCTCTGTTGCCTTTAGTGCTCATCCTGCAAAATAAAAAGATCAAGGCTATTAGCTTCTAGTAAATATTCTCTAGTAAGAAAATCAGGTAGACTATTATCTATCCCTTTTTGATATTCAATAGTAAAATCAAATGGGGCTAATTGAGCCTGCCATCTAGCAAACACTTGTTTACTAACATCATGTTTAAAGTCTGTCATTTTAACTACTAGATAGTGCTTCTTTCATCAGTTATCTATCAGGAAACTACAGTAATATTTCGAGAGTTATCATTTTTACTTCCTACCATGTTTTTACCAGATAATTAACTACAATAATATTTTCAAAATTATCATTTTCAAAATTATCATTTTTACTTCCTACCATATTCCTACCAGATAATTAACTACGATAATATTTCTAGATTTGTCGTTTTTACTTCTTACAATGTTCTTACCATATAATTATCAGATTATATTTTGTTTGTTTTTCAAGTTCATATCCCTACCATCTTCCTACCAGATAGTGCTTTTGTCATGTTTAGCTACTAAATAGTGCTCTTTTTATCAGTTATCTATTAGAAAGCTACAATAATATTTCTAGAGTTGTCATTTTACTTCCTATCATGTTCCCACCAGATAATTAATTACGACAATATTTCCAGATTTATCGATTTTACTTCCTACCATGTTCCTACCAGATAATTAACTACATTAATATTTCTAGAATTGTCATTGTATCCTTCATACCATGTTCCTACAAGATAATTACTAGATTATATTTTATTTGATTTTCAAGTTCATGTTCCTACCATCTTCATACCAGATAGTGCTCTTGCAATATTTAGCTACGATATAATGCTCATTTTATCAGTTATTTATAAAAAAAAACACTACAGTAATACTTTTAGATTTATAATTTTTACTTACTACCATGTTCATATCAAATAATTAACTACATTAATATTTTCAGATTGTCATTTTTACTTCCTACCATATTCCTACCAGATAATTAACTACATTAATATTTCCATATTTGTCATTTTTTTTCCTACCATGTTCCTACCAAATTTCTACTATATATCGAACAGTTGAAAAAAATATCAAAAAAGTATATTAAAATGGATGATACTTCGAAGATAAAAATGAGATGAACAAAAAAATGTAAAACGAAATGCCTAAATGAATGGATTAAAAGATAATTACAAAATAAGATGAGAATAAAAAAAAAAGCATGTGTGATGTTATTGGTTGGTAGCAGAGGAAAACATAATAATTTGAAACGCATATAAGAAAATTTTGAAATTTATTTGCTCAAAATAGTTATGAACTAAAACTTGGGTTGATATAAATCCTTAAACTCAACTCATTGATAAAATTTTCCCCTTCTTTATATGCTATAAAAGATGGTAACCACTGCATCAAGATCGAATGATTATTTATTTACCTATTTGAACTTCTTTTTTAAATGTTTTTAAATTCATTTGATTTTGTTTTATGTCGGTTACATGTGAAAATTAAACGAAAGTATATTTACCTTGTTAAAAATTAAATCGTTTTAAAAATATACTTTTCTCGAAAAAAATACTTCTATTGTTAACTCCGTTAAATTTTCTTCAAAAAGAAAATTGAAAGGAAAAAGAAAACCCTAATAAGTAGAATCTTTTTCATTAATTTTCTGGTCAGATCTATATTCTGGAGAAGATCTGCTTCTACTCCCCTTCTAGTCTTTGCTTATCTTTCCGTCGTTTGTCTGCTTGCCGCTGGTTTGTTCCGATTGTGCATGCTCTTCTTCCTTCTCCGTATTTCGGCTTGTTTTCTTTCGTCGCTGACAATTGGCACCGTTCTCCTCCCTGTTTGCTTCCCCTCGCTTTTCCTTAGCTCCATTTAAGGTATAATTACTCCGTAATTTTTCTTTTTCAGCTGCTTAGACGATAGACAATACGCGTGTTCTTCAATATAGTGTGGTTGGATCTTGATCGTGTTCTTCAATATAGTGTGGTTGGAGAAGTTAGATAGGCTATTTTTTATGTAGGCAGCGCGCGTATTTGATGGATTCTATTGTGTTTCATGAATCGCCCAAGTTTTGATTGATTTGTAAATGTGGAAATTAGCTGTGATTGCCAATTTTCTTTTAGCTTGTTACCCTAATATCTGATTGTCCTATTGAAATAACGAGATGAAGCAAAGAGTCAGTTTCTTTATCATTGCCTAAGTTGTTGATTTTGTGTGTTCAGTGTGGAGTAGCTTAAGATTGATAGGCAATTGTCATGAAAGGCCATAGAAGAATGATTATATCCGCTTCCTTTTATTATAGATCTTTGTCCTTCATATTTATTTTTTTATGGTTTGAGGTTTTATTTGGGAATAATTCATGCAATCACTGTCAAAATTTTTCTCTCCTTTCTTAATTTGTATGTACACAGTTTAGTAATTTTGCTCATAACTTCTCCGATATGGTTTCCTTTTGCAGACTCGTAATATGTAGGTTTTGAAACATTATCTTTGTCACAAGTTGATTTAATCAGCTGTATTAGAGTATGAAGAAAAGTCTCTAAAAGACTAATAAAAGATATATTTTCTCTGTAACAAAAGGTACACATAAATTTCTCTATTTCAATGCTTGTGTGTTTGAAATACGATTTGTCTACATAACAACTTCTTTTAAGATTTTATTTTGAAATTTTTTCATTGAATTGATTAGTGTAGCAGTAATACTCATATCCAACTACCAATTTTGGACTTAATTTAAGAAACTGTGTGTATTTATGATTTTTTATTGAATAGATGAATTAAGAATTTTTTCAATAAAAGAGATAGTTATCAGCCATTTCCTTGTTTGGACTCCTTTATATGAGAAAAGAGGGATTGATCCTTTTCCTCATGGATGAGCACATCTTGCTGTCCTCTTTACGCATCTCTTTTCACTCTAGGGAGTATTCTTTTTCTTTTGTTCTTTTTGGTTCGGAGGCATAAGGATTTAAGGATTGTATGTTTTTGTTACTCGCTTTGTCTTTTCTCTTATCTCCATTTGAAATAAGCTGATCTGATTTTTAAATTTTTTAGAGAACCATGATGGCTGGAGCCACTCCGCAGAAGGAAAAACAACAAGGAATTGCGGCTGCACCATCTGCAGAGGATGAGGCCTTGAAAAGAAATACAGATTGTGTCTACTTCCTTACTTCGCCTTTAGCCTGCAAAAAGGTTTGATTTTTTTTACACTTTCCTTATCTTGTTATTTTTTTCACGGTGATTGAGTTTGGTGCTATGTTTGGGGAGAAGGAAAGGGGACTTTCTAATATGTATAGGTTTGATCCTCATGTGGTGTCTATCAGCTCTGTAGGATAGAAACTGTAATTGATTTGATCACATCTGGTCATTCATTAGTGTGATGATGTGATTTTAAAAAGTGTCTGCTTTATGTTTAGAGGCTGGTTGATTAATTTGCTTTCTGTAATTTTAAGGGAAAACCCTAACCTTCTTGTGCCATAGAAACTTGAAACAAAGGCAACGGTTGTTTGTGCTTTTGTTATCAGGATTGATGACTTAAGTGGAAGCTGTGAAATTTTATCATCCTTTGTTGTCATTGTTGCATGAGAGGCTATGCTCTAATATCAGAGTGTCTGTTGTGAACATATATTTTTGCCTTTTGCCATATTAAAATGATAAATAACCTTCACATGGGATTGTTGCTGATTCTGTTTACCCCAAAAGTTTGGACAAACAATAAATGGAAATTGCAATTGTAAATAAATGCAATTAATGATACCATGAAAATAAGCTCAGTGTGATTTTGTTTGGAAATTTTTTTTTCTTTAGGGAAGGAGCTTATTCTAAATTCACCATCCAATTTGAGCTGATATGAAATAAGCTGTCAAAACAATTGGAGTTACGTGTTTTCAGTTTGTATGTTGCATCAGCATCAGTTGATTCAATATTGAACTATCTTGTTGGCATCTGCTCACTGTGATAAATAAATATAATTTGTTATCGAATTGTTGTATCATGTTGTCTTGTCATATTTGAGCAAAGTGTGGGTGCAAATTGATCATCTTTTTGAACACGTAAATAAATGCTCGATCATGTTCTGCTGACTTTTTAAATAATTTGTTAATATCAGTATCACTCATTCTGGTGTTTTTAGTTAAATATCAATAGCCTATTTCTACTATTTGACAGGGTGCAGGATGTGAGTATCGCCATAGTGAATATGCTCGAGTTAATCCAAGGGATTGCTACTTCTGGCTGAATGGAAATTGCTTGAATCCAAAGTGTGGTTTTCGTCACCCTGTAAGTGTTTCCTGACATCTTCAGTCTTGTTTTGACCTTATGATCTTGTTTGGAACTGAAAATTGTGATAATGATTAGATGTCTTGTTTTTCTCCCTCTCCCTCTTTTTAACTATATATATATAACTTGCAACTATTGACTGTTGAATTTTCTTTATTAGCCCCTTGATGGCTTGTTTGATACCGAAGAAGAAGCTCCCGTTGGATCCTTTTTGCCTCCATTGGCACCTGCCATTTATGCTCATCAATATCCTGGAAAAGCACCAGTTCAATGCATTTATTTTCAGAAGGGTTTCTGCTCGAGAGGTGATAAATGTGGTTTCTTGCATGAGCCAAATCCTGCTGGTAGCAAAATTTCTCAGCAGATAGTACCAGCTCCTAGTACTGAAGTTCCTCCTACAAAGCCTCACACAAGCCATCAGCAAATTACTCAAGAAATAAAGACTCAGCAAGCCAATTTAGCCAAAGCAGCGGATGCCCCTGCAGAAATTAAACCTGTTAAAAAACTAGAAACTGGTTTGGGAAGAAATGGAATCGACCGGAACCTCCCAATATCTAGAATTTTGCATGATGAGGCTCTTACTTACAAAGAAACAATTCTCTCTCCTGTGGTCAATGGAAACCCCAGTCGTTACAATTGTATGCATCAGTCGTTACAAGTTCCCGATGATCATGGTATCCTAAATGGTAAGGATGCAGACGAGTTTTTGAGGGAATCATCTCCTGGTTTTGATGTTCTTGTGGATGATGACCGTGGTGAAGGTCAATATGGAAGAACGAGAGGCCACGAACGAAGGAACTCGATAAATGAGTATGATATCGGTCATTCTCTTGATTACAACTCAGTGGACGACATGGACCGAGCATACCATGATTTTGATAACTATGAAAATATCCAAGGGCAATATGCTTGGGAGCAATGCCCTTCACCGGAGAGAATTCTATCAGGGAAACCTAGAGGTTATTCAAATGTTGATAGTCCTCAGCTGAGTGATGACATGGATCTACGCTATCGATTATTGAAACCTAGGAGAGGTAATGGCTTGAGATCGGTGGTTAGCCATGATTTCGTGTCTGACAAAAATGTCGAGGATAGAGAATATCAGGGCTCTTCTCCAAGAGAGAGCGCTATTAGTGGTCGCTTTTGTGGTAGAATAAAGCTTCCAAGAAGATCTCCCAACAGCAGTGATATTCGCTTCGAAAGGGAAAGAGACAGAGTTAGAAATCAAGGCATATTGTCGTCAGTGAGGCCACGAATACCATCCCATCAAGGGAGATTTCGTGACAGAATTAAGTCTAGGGTTGAAGGAGGGGATTGCAATGGAAATGTTCATTTTTCTGGTCCGAAAAGTCTTGCAGAGCTGAAAGGTACTACAAGTTCGGAGGGCCGAACGCAGCAATTTCCGAGAAAGAGAAAACATTACAATGACAATCAGCAATCTGAAGGCGATCTTTCATTTAAAGGCCCAATGCCTCTTAGCGAGATTCTCAAGAGAAAAAGAACATCTGGTACTGTAATGTCTTCTATTGAAAAACAAGACAATGGTCAGAAAGAGTTAAAGGAAAACCAGGCAGGCAGCCAAGGCGGTATTTCGTCCATGGCACCAGCTGTAGAAAACGAGAATGAAGGGGATGATCAAAGGGAGGGAGAAGAATATGTATACGAGCAAGGTGATGAAGGGGAATATTATGAAGATGGTGAAAATGCAGAGGCTGAAGTAGACGATGATGATGATTTTGCTAAGAAAATTGGTGTAATTTTTTCGTGAAGGCATAATAAGCTGATCAATATGATTGTGATCTTAGAGGAGTGCTCATTGGATTAAACAGATACATAGTTTCCGTAGGTTTTCGTTTGGGATATCCAAATTCAAACTTCTGTCTATTGTATTGTGGAACCGATTGAATGAGAATTTTGTCTTGTGGTTGGGGCATTTAGGTTTAAGCCCTTCTTGAGGTGTGCCTGCACAAAGGCTCTGTTAAGTGTAACAGTAGGAATTTAATAAGAAAACTGCTGCTTACTCTAATTTTGAGATTTCAGTTCAAGTGTTTCTTAAATTTCTCAAATGAATGGGTGGGAACTCTAATGACTATATTTCTTGTCTGAATTATTCTCCAGTCTATGTTCTTCTTTGTCATTAATTTGCTATTTTCGATGGCACGAAAATTGATTAATCTGACACTTGCAACTATAATCCAATGACGAAAGTACAAAAATCAGCTGTGTCATCAGATATCCTTAATATTTACTGAATGACCTCCCTTAATACGTTATATTTTGAAAATTTACTTTTATTCCTTTTATTTTGTCATTGTCATATTCTTAATATTATCTTCTTTTTTGTATTGAATTTCTTAATATAATACATGAATATGAACAAAAATTTATCTTATATATCATATCTTAAATGTTAGGGATTAAAATGATTTTAAAAATGTTTTTTTATGATTATATTATCTCGTGCAATCATACATTAAAAGTTCTAGAATTGTCTTATAAATTACAAAAATATTTTATATGATTATAAACATCGTAATACTAACAAAATAAAAGTAAATATACTAACAAATACTTATTATATTAATAATTTTGATAGAAAAACATCAATTTTTGTTTTCATGCTCTCGGAAGTTTAATTTAAATTTTATGGTTTTGATTGATATGAGAGTGGATGTTGTTTCAGAGGTTATCTTTCGGAAGCTTTGGAGGCATAATGACTTTGCTTCTAATTCAATTAGTTCGAACGGGTTATCGGGTGGTTTTGGAACACCGCACTATTGCGGGGTTCACATTTTGCATCCTCTTCTCGTTGGTTGATAATTCATTTTCATTTGATTTTGGGTGACTTGGATTTTTATGTGATTGCTTTGTATGTATCTATGGAGTGGAATGATAGGAGATCGATGTGGCTTCAATGAGGTTCTTCATGCGAATGAGAGATCTAGCGGGCTGACGTTACCATCTTTAATGTGTTTCTGGGACTTCATCAACAATTGTGAGCTTCTAGATATCTCGTTTGAAGGGAGAGATTACACGTGGAACAACTCAAGATCTTTTTCTCGTATAGATAGAGTTTTTATTTCTTGCGCTATCTCGGATAGATGGCCAAACCTATCCATTAGGACTTTGGACTCGAGTCTTTCGGATCATTTTCCGATATTATTCCGCAGTCAATCTCCATCAAACTCATGTCCGAAACCTTTCAAGTCTCTCAATTGTTGGTGGGATCACATCGATTTTTTACCGTTTATTCAAAACATATGGGAGCTCATCAATCGTAAGTATTTAGGCCTTGACTTCCCTTCTAGGCTGAAGCTTCTGGGCAGCGCAATTGGACCATGGCACCGAGCTAATTTTGGGAGCCTTTAGACGAAAATTTCAGATTTAAAGCAACGGATCCTCTCCCTAATAGAAATCTCGGTTTTGTGGCCTCTAGATAGCGCGGCTTCATCATCCTTGTTAATGGCAAAATCAAGCTTAATTCGGAAAAGGGTAGCTTTAGAAAATATTTGGCATCAACAATCTAGAGTGAAATGGTCTCTTCTTAGAGACAACATCACGAGCTTTTTTCAGAGAACCGCCTCTGCTTGGTATAGAAATAATCGTATTTCTTGCCTTGAACTTCACTGGTTATTATCATTTGATTTGGGCGAGATTAATACAGCACTCACAGATTTTTATTCTGAGCTTTTTCCGGCCCCTAGACTTATTCCATTCTCACTCCGGAAGCTCGAATTCGTATGAATTTCGGAAATGGACAACCGCACGTTGACTAGCACTTTTTCGGAAAAGGAAATTTGGGAAGCGATTTGTTCTTTCCATGAGAATAAATCTCCGGGTCCATACGGGTTCAATCACTTCTTCTACAAGAGGGCTTGGAACCTTATAAAACAAGACTTTTTGGATTTGTTCAACTCCTTCCACGACTCCGACTTTCTTCCGTCGGCAATTAAATCATCGTTCATGATTCTCATCCCAAAGATCCCGGGAAGTAGTTTGGTTCAAAATTTCAGACCTATTGCATTAATTCATGATGTATACAAGGTAGTTACAAAGCTATTGGTGGGTCGTTTAAAGTCGGTTTTGCCATCGTTGATCTCTGGTAATCAATTTGCCTTTGTTAGGAACCAAAATATCCATGAATGCTCCTTTGTCACCTTCGAAATTGTCCATTCAATCCACTTGAGCCGACGGGGCTGTTTTGTCTTAAAACTGGACTTCCATTAAGCCTTCGATACTATTTCATGGACATTCATTGGTGCCATAATGAAGAAAATGTGTTTCTCTCATAAATGGATTTCGTGGTTACAAGGTTGCCATTATAATTCTTCCACATCCATTCATGTTAATGGCAGTCCAAGCACGCCAATTCGTATTCATCGTGGAGTAAAACAAGGAGATCCACTTTCGCCCTTCATTTTTTTTCTTGCGGTGGAAGACTTGAAACAACTCATTGATACTAGCATTCGAGAAGGTTTACTCCCAGTTTCAAAATCGATGATGCTTTGCCGGATGTTTCTCTACTTCAATTTGCAGATGACACAATTTGTTTTCTCCCCGGTGATGAAAATCTCATTGAACCGTTTATTCGTATCCTACGATGCTTCGAATTAATTTCCGGATGAAGGATAAATTTTCACAAAAGTTCTATGATTGGAATTAATGTGGACAGCTCCATCTCTCGGTCTTGCACTACTAAGTTGGGTTGTATATTAGAAAAATTCCCCGTTTGTTATCTCGGAACGCCTTTAAGCTACAAACAATTAAATAGCGGCAATTGGGATGTGTTGGTTGGAAATTTCAGAATCACTAGGCTTCTTGGAAAGGGAAATGTCTCTTATACACGGGTAGAGAGGTATTGATCAAATTGGTCCTTTCTTCAATTCCGATTTATATGCTATCTCTGTTTAAGCTTCGATCGCGGTAGAAAATAAATTAGTATCTTTAATGAGGAATTTATTATGGAGAGGTGATGCGACTAATCATGGCATTTGGAAGGTGAGTTGGGAGACGATTAATTTACCTAAACATTTAGGTGGTCTATCGATTCGCAACTTTAAGCTTACTAGTTTTAGTCTTCTCCTCAAATGGCTTTGGCGTCTTCGTGATGTCAATGACAATTCTCTTTGGGCTATTTTTAATGCAAGGAGGCATGGCTTTGATTCATGGTGGAAATTGTTTAACTCTAATCGATAGAAACTTTCACCAATTTGGAGGGGAATTATTTCTTGCTGCCATCCAAACCCGAATTTTTGGGATTTTTTCAACAAATACACGGTGGTTCGAATTGGTAATGGATTATCGACTAACTTTTGATTAGATAATTGGACTTTGAGGGGGCCATTAAAAGTCTTATTTCAGAATTTATGGGCATTAAGCTCTCTAAGAATCAGCTCAGTTCAAGCTTGGTGTGCGACATTGTTTGATAGCGGGCAGCATGCCCATTTGTTATGGTTAAGAAGGTTGCGGCTGACGAAGCAATCACAACGTCGGGAGCTGAAGATGTTGATGATGGCTGCTGTCCCTTCAATCTTTCCGTCGGCTGACACGATCTCTAACAGTGACGTTGAGCTCCTTTTGAGTTTCCCAGACTGCTTTGATTCAATTGATTGGAAAATTGGCATCTCGCGCGTTCGATGATGATGACTTTTTTGGATTTTTATCCTTGAATTACATAATTTTTGATTATCTGAAAATCTCCAAATAGGAATGTTCCTCGTCACCAACTTATGTTAAAGACTTAAATTTTTAAAAATTCAATCAACAAAATAAATAAAAAATTAAAAATATATAAAAAAAATAATATCGGGAAAAGCCCAATATGACTAGGCTCGCCGGACTGGCAAGCCCAACAAGTCGGCTCGCTGGTTTCCAGTGAGCCAAGAGGGCTCGCTGGGAATCCTAGCGAGCCACCTAGAAATTCCAGCGAGGCTCGCTGGAAAATACCAGCGATCCCGGGTTTTTCCCTATAAATTCAGGGTCTTTTTAGGATTGAAAGGGGCCCGAAAATTTCAGAAAAAGTTTTATTTTGACGAAAATATTTTTCCCTCAAAAATTCTTTGAATGACTTGGATCCAAAACACGTTTGGATTCGGAAACTTTTTTTCAAATCGACTTTCTTCCATCTATTTTCTTTTTTCCTCTACAAAAATCCCCAGATACTCTCAGGTCTAAAACAAATTTAGAACCTGAGTCTGATTATCTTTTGGATATATAAACTTTTATTTTCCACACAAACATAATTAAATCAAAACGAACGAGGAACGCTCCCGGGGATCAAACAGATAAGCCAAAGTGGATTCACACCGAAAAGGTAAGCCTTTGAGTTTCTAGAGTTGCTTCATCTCATGCTTCCTATGTTATTTTACATGTTGACCTAGGGATATCTTTGCTTTCTTTTATTATGTAAACATCAATGTAATATTTCTTTCTTATTTCTATTTCTTTTAATCTATGTAGATCCATGATAGATTACCCCAACGAAGGGAATTCAATTTATTCCTAGATAATAGACCTCACATTTTTGCCATGCGATCATTTTAACTAATAAAAAATGACCAACATATTCGTACATAAAATGAATAATTTCTAAACGAGAATTTTCAACCATCGATGTTTTAATTAGGCCACACGGGCCTTCTCAAAATCAAATTGATCGTACATGTAAATATTCATGTTATACTATATACCATGTGCCAACCATTGTGGATGCAGGTTAGATGTATCCTTATGTTTTATTTTCCTTCGGGTGCATTTTTAATTATTTTTTGGGAATTGTAATTAATAGATTAGGTGGGCAGTTGCATCCCCCAAGGTTATGTAATTTTTAATCTTACTTTTCCGCATTTATTTACAACTTTATGTATAGATTTATCGCTTTCTAAATATGTGTGAATCATGCATTTTAACTCGAAAATGACATAAGTGCAAATATGCACAATTAAAAAAATTGGTTTTCTTTAGATGTAATATAATGTTATCCAATAAGAAATAAGAAACTTATGCTGAACCTGAATCTCTGTGTCTTAGTGGGCCATCCCTCGGACGTTAAGCCTCACAGGATTCTAATTCCTGGAAAGAGCTAATCTAGGTGGCGACTCTACACTAAGAGATGGTGAATTCAGGTTTGACCAATCTAAAATATTTCTGCTTTCTCTTTCGAACCTTCTGAGTCCATGACCTGATACATTTTCATTTTCAACAAAAAACACCCCGGTGGACCGCTCCTCTCATTCGCGCGCTCTCGGCACATCGATTCCGTGTCGTCCGCTCAAAGTGGCAACTCTACCGGGGATATTTTCTTAAACTTTTTTTTCTCAAAGGTTTTTGATATTTGGATAAGTGCCAAAAATTATTAATCACATTATTCCATATTTTCTTAATTATGACATATTCATAATTTCACATTACAATAGAGGGGATTAGCCCGTAAGTCTAGGGTACCCTATTACCGTAAAGCTTTCTCTTGTATTAATCTGTCTTCCTGAGAAAAGATAATACTTGAGAGGGTGGAGCACTTATTGCCATATCGCATGTACCTCCCTCATTAGAACCCATTTGGGGAGAGGCATGGAGTGTATTTTAGTGCAACAAGAACCTTCTACATCAGCAATTTATTTACAAACCTCATGTAAATAAACCATAGGCATTTTCCCTATGGTGTTACCCAATAAACGACCATGCATTATATTTTTCTTGTAGGTGCGCTCCTTAGTATCTTCATGGTACTAAGATGAACCAAACTTAGGATAGCGACTAGCCAAAAACCCTATGCAAGGGAGTTGTATGGTTGGAAGATTGAACGTTGCATGCTATGTGCTATGTGTTTACTACTTATCATTGTACAAATATCATGCTAACCACGAATCTTAGTGTAGACACTTGAACGCACATGCTCATAATATTAACCTAGCATTATCTCTTCATCATGATACGAAATCAGTATCACATACACTTAAGATTAAATGACACTCGAGATCGTGATACCCTAGGATAATACGAACCAATTAGAATCATGAAGCATCATTCACCCCAATTTGCATGATGTCCATTTGACATCCAACACTATACCCACAAGGGGAAATAATATATCCCACAAATTACATATGAGATGTCCACTTGACATCCAACTCATAGCCCACACAGGGAAATCACACATTCTACATAACCCAAATAGGGCAAATACCTACCCAAATCATTTTTCCCACATCTTGTGGTATCCCTGCTAACATTTGAACCTAAGCCCACACGGGGTGAACTCTTTTTTAAGTATTACCTTACCAATCTTCAAGGATATACGCTTAATACCCGAACCATTCGCCCACACGGGGTAATAATTTATGCATCATCGCATACTCTCAAAAGTGATTACCACACTGACATCCGAAACTCAGC
This sequence comes from Euphorbia schlechtendalii, assembly GCA_949673415.1. Lineage (NCBI taxonomy): Eukaryota > Viridiplantae > Streptophyta > Magnoliopsida > Malpighiales > Euphorbiaceae > Euphorbia > Euphorbia schlechtendalii. The sequence continues at coordinate 33,498 of CATIWQ010515296.1, forward strand.
CCTAATTGGGCAAAATAAACCAAGTCATTCAATAGCTACATATGGTGGTTTCGATTTCATCAGGGTGTGTCACAATGCTTACCCGAAATAAATTTAACCTCCTCATTCCATGAGACCTAGTCATGGAATGAAATCTCAAATTATTGACCTATCACCACATGGTAACTTGGTCACCTCACTTACACCACTCATATTACGATATCACACAGACATCGTACAGATCTCAAATCCAACCCCAAGTGTTGGATTTTCATTTCCACCTGTTTTCATTTTTACCTAACGATTAACCTATTTGTTCAAATGGATTGACAAACATATTATTTATTTCACACCATGATATGTTAACCCTTTGTAAATGTAGCCATAACACTTACATCTCACGAATTTTTCCATAAATCACATCATGAATCTTACATGCATGATCTGATCTTCTACTTGTGTATTAAAGGGGTTGGAAAAAGGCCTGCTCGCTTCTTGGTTCGCATTTTTCCAATCATGGCCAATCTAGAGGGGGTTCCGTACACTAACTCAAGTTAGGAATCGGGTTCTGATTCAGATTCAGTTCAACATACATCTTTCAACCTCGATAGCATGGCCAATCTATAGAAGAAGGTGCAGGGGAGGACCACCCATCCCTTATGGGACAGACTCAGCAAACACATAGATTGTTGATGAGCACTGAGATTGCAACTACCCTAACAGCCTTTGTAAATAGTGAACAACTAGCATCACTTATTCATCAACATGCCGGGAGGGTTCATGATGTGGTGTCCAACCTGGAGGTAACTCTTTATAACGATGGTCCGACTAGTCAACCTAGAATAGGGGGACCTTCCACCTCTCATATGATGCACCCAACTCCTACGGCCTTTTACCAGTTTGAGGCAGGATAGAGTTAGTTGAACTAGAATCAAGCTCAAATTGGTCAACCAGGATATAACTTTGCCAATCCTTTCTAGCAGCAGTCCGAGAACTAATTCTTCCCGGGGTAGCTTAGCCAGCCAACATTCGCACCAGGGCCTTTTTACCAAGGAATGACCCAACAACCTATTCCTAGTTGGAGTACATCAATTACCTCACAATATCAAGGACCTCAGCTATCAAATTTCACGGCCTTTCCCCAGGGGCAATACGGCATTTATCTAAGCATTCGGAATGCCATCCTCCAACAACCAGAAATGGTGGAGTTGCGGTAACAATTCTTGGCCACTCACGGTGGTTATCTCATGAACACATACCTTGCGCAACAGACAATCGAGGATGAAGATAGCTTACCCCCAAATTTTGCAATGTCGTAGTTTGAAAAGTATGTGGGCTCTGGAGACCCTCGTGCTCACTTAACGCATTACTGAATAGTGATGAGGGCATTAAGATTAGCGAACGGATGATGGATAATCTCTTCGTCGTCACCTTGGGCTACCCAGTTAATGAATGGTACAGCCACCTTTCGCTGGACATAGCTGCTGATTGGAATAGCCTTGCTCGGGCTATGATGGGGCATTATGATTTCAACACTCAAATGGAAACCACGATGCAACATCTGGAGGCTATAAGGAAAGAGTAGGGTGAAAGCTTCAAATCTTACTATGCGTGTTGGATGGCCACACAGGTCAGGCTTCGGGCTCGCTTAACTCTACCGGAGATGATCACCAAGCTTCTAGATGGTGCACTTCCATCTTACAGAATCAAGTTTGGGTCGGACATCTTTTTAAGCTATCAAGAAGTGTTTGAGAAAGGTGATAGATTGGAGCACTTTGAATCCACGAACACATCTGGGGGGAACTAGTACTGAAAGATAACCAATGGATGATGATGTAATAAATTAGCTTTTAGCTACTTTGTCCACAAGGCTTTTGAATTTTTGAATAAATTGAACTTTGTTTACTTGCTTGATATTCTATTGATGACATCACGGATTCTCATAAGCATATACATAATGTTTGTAGCACATGTGATACATCATGTCATGAACTTAATTTGGGTATAAATGAGTACCCAAAGTTACAATAAGTTCAAATGATTTGACTCTTGAGGGAAAGTGAGAGACAAACACATGTACTTAAACAACACGTGATAACATTTGCTTCATTCTACAAAGACGTAAGATTGTCATATAGATCTCTAAGCATGAGACGTCCCATGACTACTAAATCAGTCAAGCAAAGGTTAAAATGATCAAAGTCATAGAAGTGCCAAGCGGCCAATATAATGTCAAAGACACAAAGAAGGAGTCAAATCATTGAACATGTTAACAACTCCATCACATGGCCCACCAACACTTATCGGTCGATCACTACATTGTAGAGGAAACATCATTGAGCGAAAAACTCTTTACCCTTGATGAATTAAGCTATCGGACCTGATCCTCGACACATCACCTATTGTTGGAGAATAATTAAACTCCAAAGGAAACTCTGATGATCAAGACTCATCATCACATATACCTCAAGCTTGCAAAGTAGCGTGTGTATAAACCAATCGATCAGAAAGGCTGAACAAGATAACAACTGAAGTTATGGACATGGACGATGACCAATCTATCTATCAAGACTTGCACAATTGCTATTACGCATAGGTGAAAGAAATAAATTGATAAAAAGCAAAATAAATTAGCTTATCAATTAACACTCTGTTAGTTGAGCAAAAATTAGGGCCCCTTTTTAAAACA